>UYRU01045759.1:2876-13269 GCA_900617775.1 Dibothriocephalus latus | reverse complement strand
GTTTGTTTCATAATTTAAACAAATTCGAAGCATTGTTTTCCAGAAATCGATTTAACCTAGGCAACAGTTACGAAATAGGCATTATATTTGGCGTCATACATGTGGTGACCTTTTATTTAACTGCTAACGGTCATTGCAGTTGTTTATAAAGCTAAGAGTTCTTTGAGAAAACCACACAGCATGGGCATGCTGCGACAGGGGTGGAGGAGTTGTGCTGCGTCTGTGATTGTGGTGACAGAACACCTCGTCAAGCGTGATGAAGGCTGTACAGCATGGGTATATGAGTCAATCATTTGGTGAGGTCAGGTGACGGTAGAATGAATGGGCTTATTCCCTTCACTGACACCAACAGTTTCAGGTGGCCCACGTGGTTCGACTACTAACGTACTTCTGCTTTTAACCGTGATGGTACCGTGGCTTCTAATTAGCGTGGGTGATGCTCTGTCGACGCTCAAATTACAAACTTCAATGCAGCCCTTGGATCCATCAAGTAGCCTGTGTCTATCAGACATTTCATAATGGCATTTCTCCGTAATCTATTTCCTCCTCTCAGCAGTCATTTGGACAGGTTAGGCTGACCGAGTTGCTAACTGGCCCTGCCTGCATTTACATGGTGCCTTACACGAGTGAAGAGAGCTCTGACATGACTTTCATTGCAACCAGTTTGGTGTCTGTTTTTTTACAGGCGGTTCATAGATGGAAGAGAGGCGGGCGAGGAGGCTAATGAAATAGACCTACGCGCAGAAATTTGCCAAATTCTTCACAATTACATAGGCGTTTTCCATACTCTCAAAATAGGTACAAGCTAAAAGCCCAGAAACATGCAGCACCGATGGTTCTTTTGCTGTATGGTTCAATAAATCATATACACTTATAGTGGGCTCTTGAGGTGATGCAAACCTCATTTTGGACAAAGGTCCCACTGAGGTGACCCAATCTTCCTACAATTTCTATGGGAATTTTAATTTCTCTTGGATCAAATTCCGTGCGAAGCACGACGGAGGTTTCATGCCAAGTTAGCCATTATGCCCAGCTGGCCTTCCTTGATGTCCTGGTCGGCCGCGAAGATTGGAGTGACCCAAAGACCAAAGTGTTCAGTAAAGCGACAAACACGATGCAAATACTGAACTTCAACACCAACCACCCAATCCGTCACAAAATCAGTTGCGTAAGGACGCTTTATCGGCGTGGTGAGAAGCACTGCAGTGAACCAGAAGACAAAGTTGCCGAAAACAGTACCTTTGACAACTTCGTCAACCGGTGCATGCTCAAACGAGGTGAGCACCAAAGTTGCAGCGGCCCTACATTTTGGCGATCGATCCCGTACGTCAAAAATGTCTCGGAGGCCATCGGTCGCCTTCTCGCACTACGTGGGTCCCTAGTAATGTAAGCAGTAATGCTGTGGTTAATTGGTTTTATGTGCTTACCTATCCACTGGACAAGTGTGAGGTTTTCATGAATAAAGTACGTTGTAACAGTACTCCTGCTTTATAAAGTTTCAGCAGATCGTATAGTCTGGAAATATGCGAGCTCAGGTTTGAAGCCTTGTCTGTTGATTTTCGTTTAGCAATTCAACTTTCATCCGTACGATTTTCCAAATGCCTTCTGTTATCTTTCTCCTGCGAGATTGTCAGGAAACTTTGCTGTGGCCACTCTGCACTGTCTTTATCTTACTTAATAAATTTTACTTGGAATCAAGACAAGACTCTATTTGTTAGGTCTTTGGATGCCAAAATTTTCTGCCTTACGTAGTTTATTTTAAAAGAGAAGAGGTGCTGCTTGGTCCGCGATAGGCGCTGAGTAATTGGGGCTTTCTGTATTGATAGAAATTAGCAACAGATAAAGATCTAAGCCATTTCACATATTTCTGTAGTCAGCGTGTTCCCAGTGTTATGATTCCTCGAAATTTGTTCCAATTACCGTCGGATCTAGTCACCTCTTCGGTACACAGACTTCGGACCCTAAGACAAGGATTTCAGCCTGCATACTACTCAGTATCGAATCCGACATGCTAACATTGTGAAGTTCTAATGCCCGTAAACAGTTGACTCAGAGGTCACGGAGCTTGTAATTCCATTAAAGTTCACCTGTTTTGCCACGTTGGCATTTCTTTGACAGTTTGTTTTACTAAAGGCTAAGTTACCATTGATTTTCAGAATATTATGCACTAAATCCACTGCACGTCAGTGCGGTTCAGTTATTGCTTCTGAATTATTCAGCACCTGGGAAGTGCTTACCAAACAGAAGTGTGGGGTGGAGGATTTGCCAGACTTGATTAATTCATTTGATCCACTTGTGAAAAACTCGGTGACCTCGGTGAGATTTAAACCCACGCCAGCAAGGGGTAAGGCTTTAGTACAGCCAGCGCTCTAGCCACATGGACAACGAGGACCGCACCGGGAGCAGTGAGCTTAATCACACGTGGGTCAATTAACCCGACCAGCCTATTACAACGTATGGAATCCAGCAATTACGATACAGCAAGCTGAATGCCCAAGCGGGGTTTCCTAAACAATTCATCCAGAGTACGCCATGCACACTTAATTAGAAGTGCGGTTTTGCAGATTTAAATAATTCATTTATGAAAATTTCGACTGTCTCGATTGGATTCGAATCCACGCAGGAAAGGGAAATGCCCTAGTACAGCCAACGCTCTAGCCAAAACTGATGCTTTTAACCGACCATCTGGCAGTAGTTAAGAAGTCCTGGATTTTCAAGAAAACACATTTTAAATTGTCTGCAAAGCGCGCCATTCTAAGTTTGCATAATTATTTATCCATTCGTTTCGGAGGCAGGCAGGTGCAAACCTCTGCCGTTACTAATAGCCCTGCCATTATTGCTCCTCTCTCCGACAGTCTTTGTTGTGGTTGCATAACCTGCCCCAGATGGGTGCGTTTTTTCACTTTTAATCAGTCTGATGCCGGTGAGCGTCATACGAGGACGCAGACCCAACATTTTACCTGCAACGTTTGCACCCGTAAATGTGTTGTTTTATTCTGCTTGCCTTCGTCACCGACATTTGCGATTTGCGAGCTGTTGCACGCTATGTTGGTGCCTGACTTGAAGATCTAGCCACGGGCTGTAAGAATCGTAGGTTCACATGTAAGTCTACGGGCTACTGTGTATTGTTACTGTAGGTAGGAGCCACGTAGTCCGCGTGAGTCCTGTTGTTCTCACTGGATCCTGACTAAAAATTATTTCATTTTCGTAATTGAAGGTGTTTTCCATCCCTTTCTACATTAAGAAGCCTTAAAGTTTTCCGCGATCACTCTTACCGGTTCCTGTTCGTTTAATTCTTTCGGCAACTTTACCTCGTCTTTGTCAACGTACGCGTAGTCACCCAAACTCCAAGCGTCCGCCCCATAAAGCAGATGGTTCGTAAATTGTATCCATCTGTGGCAGATTGTTACAATTAGTGGGTGTACCACCCCTCCAGTTGATTACAGCTGCCGAGAGGCTGCACCGAAAACCAGTTGTCGTTGCTGGTAGCTCGTCAATTTCGAACCGCTAATTTTTCCGTTTTTTGAAACTGCTTGTCGCGACTGAGTTACCTGAAAAAGCTGCTAGGATATCCATGAATTAAGCTGATTGGGCTTCTTCAGTTCATTTGTCCCTTGCTGCGTTTCATTTGCTAGCCAGCTGATGTAAACTGTGAGGCAGTCTAAATTTTGCAAATGGCTATAGCCTTCTTTGAGAAATGCCGAGTTGTTGTTGGCTTTTAGCATTGCTGGCGTCTTCTCTGCACCCACCCATTCTCACCGCGACAACCTTTTTTTCTGCACTGCCGTACATTCACGGTGACAGAGGCCTTAGAATGAAAATAGAGAGGTCGAGGGTTCAGCACACTTTCTTCATCATAAGCAATTTGGCACACTTGAAGCTATCACACCATGCTAAAAATCATGGCTAGGAAGGTTGTCAACTGACGAGATAACGGGGACCGTGCGGTCAGCCCAGTGTGCTTTGTGTTTTGTGGAGTGACTGGCTGGCTGGCGGACGGAGAGTCAGGCTGCAATGGCTCGTTCGTAATATGGCCTTTATGGCACCCCCACTCCATAGAATCCGAGGCACGTTTAACGGCACGCTTAGGGGCGGCTCCGCCTACGGTTTTCTTGCTTTTTTTGACACCACAGACAGGTGAGTATAGGAAAAGGCGCGGTGGATGTTTCGCAAGTGCCCTACCATTTAAAACTAATCTACGCGTAAGTCATCGCGATATTCTTCAGCTTGTGGTGGACATCCTCAAAGTCGACACTCCAAATACGATACTACGGATCAACGGAATTTCAAAGATGCTTAGGATGCTCCAAATGGATATATGACGAACAAGCTAATTCGTAAAAGTCTTCTGGAAAGAGGCCATGACGCACGTTTATGCCTGTTATTGTTATTATTATTTATTATCTGTGTAATAAGCCTGGAAAGAGCACACATTCGATATATTCCGGCCCTAATTGTGGTTGGGCCCATTGCGTGTACAGTAGCTCCAAAGCTATCTGATGGATTTTACAAGTCTTCAGGGCCTCCTTTTTATAGCAATGCTTGCTGAGGAAAAGAAGATTTTAATATATCGACATTAATAGCAGCGGAACACCAAGGGATTATGTGCGGCCACGTAGATAGTCTCATCATTGCGAGCGATCAAATCCGCCATTTGCCCAACAGTTCATTGCTGACTTTCACTTAAATTCCTTAATACTAAGGCAGTTAGCTCACTTAAAACGCTGTCTCACACAAGCCACGATGTGCTCGATCCTTAAATATGAAGAGATAGTTTAAAGGCTGCATCTATAATTGTCATACAGAGCGTGGTCTTCGGTTTTGAAGGGTAGAAATATCTTGTATTTCAAACTACAGCGGTTCGCGCATCGTGACTAATTTAAGCGCATCGTGAGATATGCACGAAATTATTATGAATGTTATTTGATATCAGTTACATAAAGTTGATACGGATTCTAAAAAATGCAACGTTAGGGAATGCGCAAGCTGTCGAGGAACAGAGACATTACAAAAACAAAATTATGTCATAGCTCATTATGGAGATGTACACTGCTAGTAACATAAAACGTTGGCGGAAATGATCTTTCAGGTCCCTTGTATCCTATGTGAAGAAAATAATATGCATGCATCTCCGGTCTCCTGAAGCTTGAGCAACTGGTCTGAAGGTTGCCCACTACCAAAGATGAACAAGGCACCAATGTATACAGAGAATCCTACCCCGCGAGCAATGCAGAAGGCCAATTCAAATTCCACAAACTGGTGTTCTAGGCTGTTCTAGTATAGGACGAGCACCCTCGATTGCGTCTCTATTAAGATGTTTGGTGTTAGCTTTGAGGGAATCGAGAGCTTAGGCTAACAATCTGGTTCATAATCAAAGAGCCAATCGAATGAGCATTTCGACCTCTATGCCTGCCAGGTGTCACATTCTTACTGGCTTGGCGGGCCCCAAAATAATCAACCATTGATCTAAACACTAGCAGTCACAAAAATGGACTCAGTTAGAACTCTTTTTGACTATAGCAGCGGTTGAAAAATACGTCCACAGACGTACTCATCCAGCGTCCAAATACGACCTCCAATAGTAAAGTGAGTAAATTAGCGGCGCTGTCTGGCTGATATCTCGGATAGCAGCAATAGGTATGATAAAACCTCATCCTATAAACAAAAAATAATCTTCTTAAACCCTAAGGTAAAAAAACAGACTAAAATAACCGAGGAGTCGAATAGAAAATAGGTCTCAGTGGCAGCTTGCAACTCCTAAAAAGTCCATTTGATTTTTCATATTTTTAGGGGATGCCGCATCACTCGAAAAAGCGGAAGTAGCAAAGCGTAATCTGCGTCAAGAAGAAGCTAGACTAAAACAGTCTACGGACGCTTTCATGCAAGTTGAGGTAAATTAATTGTCCACCTTTTTACTTACTGTTGCATACTACGAACTTCAAGAAGCCAGGTGTCAACAATGCAGAATATGTTATAAGCAGAATGTCTTCTCGTGAGGCTTTTAAAGCAGGCACTAGTCACAAGTTCATATTAGAGATTCATTGATTTTCCAGAGCGATTGTAAAATGAACCATATTCCATCTTAATGAAGTGTGGTACGTACTGCAGTATTTGGTGCATCGCGTACCTGAGACTTTAAACGTTACAATTCCTGGCAATAACATAACCGTGAGATCGAGTCACAAACCCTTCCAATTTCATTATTTATTGCCTGTCCTTATTCTCTTACCAGAATATTTCAAATAAAGGGACAAAGTAAAAAAAAGAACAGCATGAGGACGGCTCATTTTCCTACCTTTGTTGTTTTAGATATTATTTTCGTCTTTAAGGACTACAAATCTTGATCTGACTCTCTCTTTTTACACGTTGATGTTACTTTATAGCCCCAGCGAATCGCCATGTTGCAGAACGCGGCAGAAATAGAATGTGAATATTACAGAAAAGCAGCAGAGGCATTCCAGGAACTGCAGACCGCACTAACTCAAATGTGAGTCAGTCGCCATTTTGTTTTATTTCGAACTAGGTTTAAATGCTGCATGGTGTATTAATAACTTTAAACAACAGAAAATTAGCACAATACAGAAGCTAGGAGAAGAAGGCTTATTGGACGGTGATTCTCGTATTTGGACGATATAGTGGGAAAGTTTGTGCCATTATGTAAGATTTTTTAATATTTGTCAATATAGCATACCATTTTTGAAGTAGGCCCCGACTTTAAGCTCAGAAGACATAGACTCTTGATCAGCATGCCACGATTTTGGGATATTTTGATTAAGATAATACAGATCAAAACATTTTTATGGTTCGAATACTACGCAGACTGACCAGCTTTGAGGTTAGTATGGTAAACTGAAAAAATCCTCAAAAGTCAGTCGTCTGTACAACGATTCTTTTCGGTTAGTGAATCAATGGGCACTCAATTTCAAGTTCTTGGCTGTCATTCGGTGGTCCTTGTCTGCCATCTGGCGGTTTTTTTTACCGTATATTTTTTCTTGTGCTCCTTTATATATGTCTCTGTTTTAACAGTCAAATTGAAAGCAGTAGTAAACGGTAAAAAAGTTGTCTGTAGCTATCAGCACAGAAGTTTTTTTGCTCACGAGTGCATTTTCCTGTCTTCTGGCATCATATGTCTCCCAAGCCATATCTTTGGATCATGTTTCGGAAGCCTAACCGACGAGACTTTCCGAGCAATGTCGTTTAAGCGTCAGCATACCACCGCCTGACCTTAAAGAAGTTAGCAGCTGTAAACAAGCACTCTTTGTAATGTTATGATAAACTGCAAGGCAATAGTTACCTGTAGATATAGTAAAATTATAAACGGCATTTGTTCAGTGAATTCAGAAGTCCTAACGTGAAAATGGCCGATTATATGTAATTTATGATCGTCCGGACTGAAATGGCTTTCGTAGTGGTGCATCCTCTCTTATCACCCGTTGTCCCTCATTTCCAAGTTTTATGCAAAATATTTTCCGATTTACAGTTTGCCTACACGCTACTTCTCTTAAAAGGTTATAAGGCGTATCAGATAAAATCTTTCAATCTTTCCTGAGTTTCTCGACATATAAAGCGAAGGAGCTCTCATTACAAAATCATGCCTGTGTCATAAATGGGCTCCGTTATAATAAAAATTGGTCGGATCACTCAAGAGTAGGCTCGTGTTAAATGAGCCTAATTGGTTTACTTCGTACTATTTATTCTCATCATACAGATAAGGTTGGCTTTGCTGGAGTAAACGAATAGTTAGACAGCCAAGATGAAATGATCCGAAACTTGCGTTCACAGTGCGGGCAAGGCGTGAAATGGGCCGGTTCACATCGGCTGTGCCCCCTTTTTTCACATCCATATCGATTCTTTTACGGTTACTTTATGGTAGATGCTAACCCCGAGTACCCTTGATCAATGAGGGCACAGTGTAAGCAGCTAGGCCTGCTGCTTCTATTTGGTTGATTTTAAATGTAATGAGTATTTATTGACGGCAGAGCATGGTGCCGGTAAATCGGATGCTAGATTTTACCCGAACTTCTACTGCGTCCAGACAAATGTGAGTGAGTCATTCTCGGTGTTTTGTGATGTCTTTTCCGTTCCCGCTGTCTGCAGAAACCCATGAAATTTGCTGTAAAGAAAGTGTTTTTTGACTGACCATCAGCGAACATTCTTACGAAATTACCTCTCTAAAGAAACGGAGCTGTATTACCATTTCAAGGCTGCCAAACGTGACAGTCGATTCGAAGACATGGTTGTCTGACATCCATTCTCTGCATATTCAGTTCAGGAAACGCTAAGGACAGCCACAAGTTTCTAAGCCTAAGCAGAACTTCGTATTCATTTGATGAAAGTAGTGGTGATATTGTTTATCGCAAGATAGGAGGTTTTCGAAGACCTGACTGGGTTTGGACATTCGGAGGTATGATTGAATCCCGTACTGTGGTGATTCTGGATGGTATATTACCTGATTAAATAAGTTTTTCTACAGCGGTGGATTACGGCCCTGAATAGTTACTGTTATATTCGTGCAACCACTACCTGGCTCCAATAAACACATGACGCCTATTTCATCGGTAGATCATCCAGTCCAACATTTTCGCATCTGGAGTCGCAGCGTTTCAGGCTGTTCCACTTAGATGAACATTGCTGGCAAACACAAGAGAGACTGGAATGACTATTTCTGGCTCATTAGCCAACTAGTCATACCCAAACCCAGATGGTTCACCACCCGAGGCTCTAAGTCGCGACCTTTTGTTCAGAAGTCCAATGCTCTAACCCCTGAGTCACGAGCTCGTTGTCTTGCCAGTTTAGATCGGGGATATTGAAACTCGTTTATAAGCATTCACCGATCGCTAACGGAACTCACTCGTCCCGTTCTTCCTTTGGGCACTTTCTCTAGCCGCACCAACAACCGCACAGCGACTAGTAGTGCAGTTGAATGAACATGTGTTTATACGTTGCATGTTTTTTTTAGTCGACGATGGTTAATTTTCACGGCGACTATGCGGCTTAAGCCGGCTTTAGTGAGCACACAACCGCAAGTCGGTCTGTTTGTCACCTTGAAGGCTTCTAAGCAGGACGGGTGCATAGTTATGAAGAATAAATTTCTGCAAAGAAGGAGAAGGCGCAGTCATTAGAGCAGAATTTTTATCTGTCTGAGCTTTCGGCTTCGTACAGCAGGCTGTCTTCGGAGACAGTGAGCATGCAGCAAAAGTTGATCTGCTTTTTCAGTTCAAATATGAGAAAAGGCGGTGGGTAGGAAGGAAGTTGCATTCGTGGTAAATAAAATCGCACTCGACGTACTTCCGAATTTACACGAGAGCATTGCAAGTGCTGACAGATTTCAGTTTTGTCTGCTCACTATTTCGAACTCAGGTAGAATAGTTTACGTGGACAGGGTTTAGTTCACAGCCAGCTGTAAACAGTTGCTTTTAAAGGAGAAAGTTGGCAGTTCAAGAAGCATACTGTGCGCAAGGCGACCTGGATGCGCTTTTGCTACTCCAAATGTGTAGCAGACTGAGGTACATTGCCACCAGCTGCCTAGTATCGACTGATTCAGAGCGAAGATGCTCACAAAACAGGCGCTGCTACTGCTGTTGCGCATGCACTACACACACCCGCAAAAGTGCACACACAGCAAGTGGCAGGGCTTGGGTGTACCCACGGCAATAAGTGGGCTTCCCATGCCAGTGTGCGAACTCGCGCTCTAAACGACATCTACGCACTGCACCTGAATGTCAGGTCTCGCCTGATGAGTTCTTAACCTGCGTTTTGCATCTGTGACACCAGGCCCTTCTGATGTATCTAATTTAATAAAAGGCAGCATATCACAGGGAGGAAGAGAGAGCTACAGCAGTTGCAGCTATGAGAATTGTCCAGGGTATCTTCTTGTTTATGTAGACAATTTTTCAGTGTTTGATGTATTTAGTCATTTAGACTGTGTTAACACTTTATAGAAACATTTTAGGCTGCTACATTCAGCAGCAGCAGCAGCCAATGTGAGGAAACCACGCGGGCAAAGTGGCAACTCATTCAACACTGCCTGTTAGTAGTCTCTGCTTATTACACAGTTGTTTTACTGAAGCCAATGCGTTTAAACTCGCGTATTCGTACCAACCTTCATATGGAGCCAGAACATGGTTATTTCGGAGGATTTACTTTAAGCTTACGGGCGAATTTCTAAGGCAATAAAAATGCTCACCTCAGGTAATTGCTGGTTAGCGGCGATCACATTGAAACTAATCCCCTATAGAGTATAGCAAACATCTGATACATGCTCACAAAATTTATGAAAGCCAGCTAATCACTCGTGAACCGGCATTTATGCATACAGATTCCACATTTTGGCAAAATTATTGGTCGTAACACAGCTGCAGCAAGTTCACCAAATTGAGGGCTCTGTTTTGTG
>UYRU01045750.1:505-15346 GCA_900617775.1 Dibothriocephalus latus | reverse complement strand
CTTCTTCTTCTGAACTGCTGCCTGGAACTCGTATATTCTCCTCTGTTGGCAAAATAGAGACTTTCAAGTCATTCGCTGTCGGTACCGAAGGTTTAGTGTTCGCGTTTTGCTGTTTCGTCCTAGGTTTTCAGCAACTACTTTTATCACTATATGAACAACTCTCACGCCTAGCCCTTATTCGTTTCGGCTGCTTTCGTTCAACTTATTCTGTCCGACGGTGCCATATGAGAAAAGGCTTTCCAAAAATCGAGGTGTTTAGCTCCGCGTTCTATGAAACAGGTTGGCAGTAATTCCTGAGTTAAGACCCACTTCTTTCCTTTTTTTGTCACAGTACGATAAAAATTCAAGAAAAACTCATAAAGAGCTAAACAACTCTGTTTTGTGTGCACTGTTTTTGCAAAAAAATAACCACAGTTAAACGTATTCGTTCCCTTAAAAGTGGATAAAGTCCGATAGATGCTGAAATGATTCCCAAGATCTGATCATCTAAAGGATTTACTCCATTTTAGTGTATCTAGTTCTGAGGAGACTGAACAAACTAAACTTTGAACCTGTCGTATCGAATAATAATCGCGTGGGAATTTCGGGACTCACCGAGAAACCAAAACCCGTGTGGTTATATCATGTATCGGCAGAATCTCGGCGGCACACTTGTTGGGCCTTTTATTTGGTATGTGTGTTGGCTGCTACGTAGATTACATGTCATGCTAAAAAATGTTACAACTATGGTGATCAGATATATTTAGAACGCAAAGCGAACTAGTTCAAAAGGCGGCACAACGTAAGAACAAACTTTGTTTTCACCTCACCATATAAGCATGGAATTTTTCTATAATTTTACCAAGAAGTATGAAGTGGCAGTCAATTAAGTACTCAGTTTGCGACAAAGGTAATTTAATTAAACCAGATTTTGGAACTGGAGATGGGCTAGATTAATTAAAATCGAGCCTGTTCGTCTGTCTTAAATTTCTGCGTTTGTTGGTATAAGAGTAGTATATTTTATAACTAAGCAGGTGAGTTCTTCGCCTGTAAATTAAAATCGATATGAAAAGTGAAATATAGGACAGGATTCATGATGCACAGTACTGTCAGTATTTCATTCAAAATACCGAAATTTATAAAGGATCTATAATCACTCACAGAATGGCAGCAAGCATGGTTGCAATACTGAATAGCTTGCTGTCTGATCTCGAGTTATTTCAGTCAGTTTATGATTCCGGATTTTTAACAATTTTTCTCCTCAGCACTTACGAAGTTGTATTCTGTAAGAAAATAGCTGCCTGAATAGTATGCATTTTACTCAGTGCGTTTCACTGCCCCTATAAATTCAAATATATTTTTCTGAAAAAAATGTGCGAAAATATTTCTTATTGTACATGTTTGGTAGCAAACTACGCTTGCTGCAATTTTGTCTTTGAATAATTTCGCAATTGATGAATAATTTTGAAACCTACTGACAGTAACACTTGAATTCAAAGTTTGCGAATTGCATTCTGTGCACATTCGGTCTAAGGAAACGTACGTTCTACCCTACGGTGTTAGGGAGGGATCACATGGTTCATATAAAATTTTAAAACATGTGGGGATCATGCGGTATACAGTATAGGCAACATTAATAAATTTACAGAAACGACGTATGATTAATGAATATTTCACAGTCGTAACAAATATTACAATGTCACTATCATTAATGCACCCTTACGTTAAGTATAATCTACCATTTGCTGCAAACCGAGTACAAACGAGAATAATTTTGTTGATCCCTTCTATAAAATACATTTGAATTTATAAGGACAGTCAAAATCGTTAAAGGAACTACACATTAATTAACTAGCCATTCCTTACAGAACATACTTCTTGAAGGTGGCCAAGAGGAGCTCGTTAAAATGCCGGCATCCTGATGTGACTGAAATGACTCGAGATTATGCTGCAAGGTCATTAGTATTAAAACCCTACTTAATGCCATTTTGCGAGTGATTATCAAATTACATGAGAATTGACTGTACTGTTAATTTAATTTAACACATTAACTGGTCTAAGTAGAGACGGAAAATAAGTTTTGCATATAAAATGAATGTTAAAGTCATCCTTCCCTTGCATTTTTTCTTGGTCCTGTTAAAAGTATTTTTTTCAGAGTTTCAATTCCACCCAGATTTTCCAATAACGACAAGAATAACTCTGGTATTTGATAACGTAGAGATAGAGGCAAAACGCGTTTTGAGGATTCCAGTCGCACGTTTAATACTTACGAAAGCATAAATGACTCGCAAAGAACGGGTGGGAATTAAAAGATGCTCAGCGCCACATACACTAAGTAGTCAGTGTCCAGAAATTGCTGACAAAAAGGTAACACTTTTAAAAAAATATGTGGAATGAGGACTATCTGTCGAGAATAGGCTCATAAATATGGATGGTTTTCGGACCCGTAACTTTTTGTTAGAGCAGCAGCATCTACATTCTTTTGATAACTTCGCTTATAAAGTATACAAGTTGCACCGCATCCGTTGCAAAATCTTGCGATTTTAACCTGCTTTTTTCTTAATAATGTAGAAAATGTACTATTTTCGTCCAATTGAAACAACTTGTAGATTTGAAGCCGCAAGCTTCTGTGAAAAAGTAGGCCGAGTTCGAACTTATTAGAAAAATGCGTAGGATTTTGAAAACTAAAGTGGCAACCTTTCTTTATGGACAACTTTTGAAAAAGTCACTTGCTGGAAGATGAATGCAAAATCGAATACGATCGTGTTATTTTCCATAACTTATAGTTGTATAATCGAAGACGCGTAAGAAAATATATCCTTCTTAATTCGGCATTCCTATTTAAAGTGGCCTTTGTAGTCGACCGAAAAAAAGCATTCCAGAGCATGCCTACATCGGCGCTGAAAACATTTTCAGATTCCGCTGCAGGACAATCCGCATTCCGAATCTATCCAAGTTATATGTTTTAATCAAAAACACATATCACAATATTGGTTAGCATTTCTTTTAACATTCCTTGGACGCCTATGGTAGCCCACATGCAGAATCCATTGAAATTTTGCAAGCATAAATTGACATTTTTAAATGGCCGCTATTGGTCGGATTGCACGGAAAATATTTAAAAAAACTTCAGTAGTGCGCTTGTGTCTTTGGCGTTTTGTACGTATTTCCTGATTGACGTCAATGCAAGGAAACGTTATCGTACTTTTAATCTGCATATTGATAAATTTTTTACATCTATAGCACTGTGGACAGAGTGTGACATATTTCAAAGGTATGAAAAAACCTTCTGCAATGAAATGGTTCACAGTCGTCCTAACTATCGTGGCACACATTTTTTATATTTATGGATTTCATTCGTTAAAGATGTTCCGAATAAAACTATAAACCAGCGCCTTTATCCAAAATACTACTCAAATCACATTCAATCGAGTAACGTATTTTTATATGAACTAATGGTATAAGTCGCTATCAAACCAAAAGATCTAAACGTTATTCGAACTGTTAGTCTTTCATTAATCTTCAATCTTAAAAATTCGCTATTGCGGTCAGTATACTCGCAAACCGTATTACAGATTAGTTATGACTAATTCTGTTCGTGTTGAGTTAATTACGTCCACTTCCGGATTATGACGGGAATAAACTGATTGTGCTATGCATTGCTTCAACAACATATAGTCAGATACCTAGGGAGAAGACTTCGCAGATATTGGAGCAAAATAAAATTGTTATGCTAACCTCGGTGTCACTATAACAACAGAGTTCTTGAACGCTAAATATGGAAGGTGAATACGACTAACTGACGATATATAAATATATATGATCTGGTATTGTGTTAGTAAATCAATGATTCCCTTAAAGAAAAAAATAGGTCCTCAATCCAATAAATGGGTACATAGTTGCTTAATTGCCTTGGAACAGGGCGAATACACACAAAAGAACAGCCTGCGAATGTTAAAACCACTGATAGCGATGAAAGCTGAATGTACTGCATTGTTCTTGGCAATCTGAAATTCGACAAGAAAAAATTGAAATGTGGCTTGAGATAGTTTTTGAATTAAATACAACGAATTTGGCAGTAAATAGATCTTGAACGGGAAGTATTTGTTGACTAAAAAGGTGTCCGTAATGGGAACTGCAGGTCATAAAGTCCTTTTTGTGCATTGCAAAATACAATATACAATAAAATGCAATATACAAATGTACAACGTGAAAACTTTGCTTTGAAGTCCTTTTGATCAATTAACGATAATTACGGAATCCTGAGACGACGATGTAGGTGTAAAATGAACAAAAACTAAGAGGACATCAGAACCCTGCTAATCATTTGAAATTGGAGTGAATGACCATTCAAGTATCAAAAACTCTCGAGGCTTTCGGCGCATACCTAGACATGCACTTTGCCGTGCGCTTTTGATATTCGACAGAGAAATATGGAAAATGGCTGCGCATAAACTGTCAAGGTTGAATTACCTTACAGCTAAAAGAGCAGTACTTAATAGATGCCCTAAAGACTTTGCTGTGCCTAACGCATGAACCGCAAATTGACAGCATCCTTAAACATTTAAAAAGGATTTATCGATCAATAAAGTAGCCTGTGATATTTATGTATGTCAAGTTATATGCAATTGGAAGAAATAATGCTCACCTTTCAATTACCCTGGTAATGTACATATTCCCTACGCTGAAACCATCTTAAGCAGACTTTGAAAAATTGTAAACGGACTCCGGCGGAATCAGTGTCCATTCGTGCACACTGCTTTAGCAAATTTTCTTACCTTTTACTGCCAAAGTTAGAGGGGCAGCCCCTGACAAAGTGTGAGTAAATTAGGGATATTTTGACTTTATTGGACGGATTAGTAAAAAATTTGTGAGAACGTGTACGCTTTAACACGCCTACAATTTAACCGAGTAAAAAATCGAACTTGAGGGAATGTTTGATCTGGAAGTTAAATTAAAAGTAAAGACACGGAGTGGCTCATAGCAAACTAAGTTCAAAACTGGCACATTTTTTCAGGACCTCCAAGAAGAACTAGGCAAAATATAATTTTACGATTAAGAATGTTTTCTCCTATTGGAAAACATTATGAACAGTCCAAAAATTCATTAAATGCAGTAGAGAAATATTTTTAATAAATAAGGAGCGCAGCTTGTCAAGATTAATTTAGAGCGCTTTATGGAGTTTTTATTCTGCGTGACACGAAATTCCCCAATTGCAGATAGTTATACCTGCAACGCGTGAAGGCCTAATTAACCTTAAAACTGGAGATATAAATAAAATGTTTTTAGTGGTTCCGTTATGGGTGTTGCAGAATAAAAAAGTTCACAAACCTATACATATATGAAAACATTTTACAAGGCAAAGTTTTGAATCATATTTCGATGGGGATCTTTGATGTTATAGCTTGTGTGTACCCGGTAAACTGGCTTTTGAAATTTTGAGTTCGTCAAGTTTGACCAAACGAAAAGTATAGTGTTAATTTTGAAATATTATGGCTATTTCCTAATGCGTAGTATAAAAATTAATTTCTTGATCTTTTGCGTACGAAAACCATATAAAACCTAAAATAATGGCTTCCGGTAGAGCGAGAAGCAGTTTGTTAGAAGAGTCAAGTGAACTGATTTTGATTTTCGAACTCAGCAGTAAACGAGTCTTGCCTACATTAGCGACTTTTAATTGGAGGAGAATCATACATCCAGCCATAATAAAGCTTGCTTATTGCAGCATTTAATTTAGTCTGGCAATTTAGAATGAACACAACCATTTAAACAAGACATACTTCCAACGTCAAATAAGGAGTCGATGTCTATGAGATTTCAGTGTATTTTTGTGTATACTAAGTCCCTATTTTGTCATATTAAAGTTTACTGTTTTCTGGCCCAAAGGACAATTTGGTCTTCTTTATGCGTATTTGAGATCAATTTCTCACACTTTTGAAAGGAACAATATTCAATTGAAAACCAGGCGTGCTCTTCACGTTAAAAGTCTGAGTCCCTTTAACTCCGCAACCAAATTATGGGCATCAAAGTATAGATATACACATGTTGTTTCACAAGGAAGGAACACTAATGCCCCTCGCATTTCATGTTACAACACATTAAATTTATCAACCTTTGCTATCCATGTCATTTTTCGACTGTCGACAAAATAGTCCCAAGTGCAAGGTAACACTTTGAGAACATAACTTGTAAACCCTCAGAAATTATTGCTACCGGCACTGCGGTTGACAGACAATGCTAGTTTAACGAAAAGGAGCATGAGGTACTTTGCATTAAAATGAACCTACGGAAATTTAGCCTTTTAAACTGCCACTCTCTGTTTTCGATCACTTAAGTTTTACAAAACAGGAACCAATCCATGCATTTGGTGGCCTGCATATAATAAAACTGCTTATCTGTCAGAGTTAATTTTCCAAAGCTACTTAATTTTAGGCTCCTAAACCACTTACACTCATTAAAAATAAAAATACGTTAATTTTGACCCCGTTTTTTATATTTCCGCTAAATAACAAAAGAGGGTTTGGCTGCAGAATCTCAGTGTTGCGCTTACCTTACATACAGGAATATGCACTGATAAACAGGGGTTACGAAAATAACAGAGATCCATGAGGCACACAAAAATTTGAGATTGAAAGAAATTTAGTTCTTTCATCTAACTATGGGGGTATTAAGCAATAATTCTGTAGTTTTGACCTGACAATGGTAGAAACCTTTACCTTGTGTAAACAATTTTTTTCGGAAAAACAATTATGTATTGGGGGTCCTGGACACAACTTGCGAATATACAGGTCTAGCGCAAAGACATGGTGCCGATTACGTGTCAAGCTTTCAGGCTTCATGAGCAATCTTTAGCTATTAGAATGTTGCAAAATGGTAAATCCCTCAAATGATTGGCACGTTTTTATCCAAAAAGGAAAACCATAGGAACTTGACATTCTTTAGTTGAATACCACAGGGGAGCACTTTTTACGTGCTAACTTATTGCGCTTTTCAAATGAGCAAACACCAATCTATGACAGATTTTTTTATAGTCTTTCATTAATTGGCGATGTGTAAATGTGAGCTGGCACGTTATTTGCGTAACATTGACAAATGCATAAGACTGCACCCAGTTACAAGCATTTAGAGTTTTTTTCGAAGTTTAAATAAATACACGCCACACAAAATATTACTAAGCCCAGTAAGCTTGAGACAGTACAAACCGCAAAGCACTTGCTAACGGTTCAAGCGTGTCAAGAAACCCGACATCCGCCATCGGAAAATACACGCCAATCTTGAGAGAGAACGATAGGCTTTATTTTAAAATTATACGTCCAAAATGTTCATCAAAAACGTACTCGTTCTAAAATAATGAAATTAGGATCACAAACTCATACCACCGGAATATCAAAAGTAATTCATAATCGCAAATGACTGCAATTTGCGAACTCATGCATAACTTTCCTAGTATGAGTCGTCGAATAAAGGCCAAATTGGACTGCTTTGAACACAGCGCTAGCGTTGCAACCTTGTGCCATCCTGACGAAATTGTATTTTAATCAAGCGAGGTGTGATAAAGCTCGGTTTATAATGGACGAAGTAGGTCAACCGATGTATATATAAGAAAACTGACATGTGATTAGATGATGGGAAAAAATGGCGGCTCAAATAAAAAGGCCAGAAAAATCTTGGCAAAAACGCTCTTGGAATGCAGATAATTCCAGGATAAGCTTGTGTTTACTAGTTTTTTCTTATTACCTAGTTACGTTATGGCATAACAACCATGCGGTCGTGTAATATGAATTATTATTATGAAGGTTATTACCGCAAAAGTTGACAAAATCGATAATGATAATAATCATATGAACATAACTAAAAGACATGAGCACAAATTGGAGGAAAATATTTGAAGATTGTAGGAAGCTAAGCTTAATTGAAACGTTTGTGTCATTCGGCCGGAGGCCATTATTTGCAAATCACAGGCGATTGAATCGTTTCGTTTTTTTTATTTTTGGTATTTATTTGCATTCATCTGAGTCACCTCCCATTTGGCATATTTCATTCTTCTATTTTTTAAATAATGAAATGCCGTTTACTGTTAACTAGAATTTATGCCTGATGAATTATAACGCAGTCCTTATACATCGCATTAAACCGCAATTACCAATGAAGAATTTATTGGCCAAAAGGAGCGTCATATCCAATTGCAGTAATCCACAGCTGTGAGTTTCTTTCTAATAGGACATAGCTGATCTTTGACGTTTAAAATTATCTTCCACAATAAATGCCGTTTGCATACCAGCACTGATTTTTCTGTTCAGTTCCCGACTCTGTCTTACGGTGTACTGCTATAACTTTATTTGATGGTACGCTCAAAAATTAAAATTTTTGCTCAATTGTTAATTTTTTGACAGGTACTTAGAAAATCAGGTTGTATGTCCAAAAATTACGGAAACAGTAAGGCGAATGACAGTCTTTCAGCTTTATTTTTTCTTAAGCGATAAAATGTGTATTCGTGCAAACATTAGTATGCAATTGAAACAACCGTTTTTCTCAGAACGGTCCTAGGAAGTTATTAAGAAGCACTCAAATCGTTTTTGTCTTTTCAGTGACCATTCCACTATTTTTCGCTTTTTCCGGAACGCCTGCCATTAGGGTGCAAGAGCTAAGCTCAAAACAGAAGAGGACGATTAAGTTCTGTTTACGAACGTTGAGCGGTCACCAAAGATTGTAATGAAAATCTTTCGTAACATTGCGCCTTGTGTTCATTTTGAAAGTGTTACATGCTGCACGAAATTTAATTTAATTTTGTTAAGACTATACGCTCGTGTCTGACAATATAAGTTTCCTTAACAAGTTGTTAGTTTCAGTCAATTTACTCTTTATACTTGTGTTTATGGGAGCTTTTAGGAGTAAAAATATTGGTTAGTATCGGGTAATAAGATTTTAAAATGGTTAGGATTCGCTTCTTAAATTACAAACATTTCATTCTTGCTACCTTTTCAATTGCCAGGAACAAGTTTTCAAGCAAGATTTGCATCGGTCTAACAAAAACATTTCAGAAAGACGAACGCAAATCAGCTCATTAACTGAAAAATTTGAATCTAAGTAAAAGTAATAATGCTCATTTTAAAAGGTAAAAAGTATAAACTTATGTGGTGCTCGTTCGTTAATTTGATGACATACGGCTGTAAAGTATCGCAGATGGAACGCTTTCTGTTCGTATTTGTCGATGAGGTTCAGCTCCTTCCAATACAAACATAAATTCCTTTTAGCTGCAAGCGGGGTTTAATATCGAAGAGCTTGCTTTCACAATTTGTGTAGACGGAATTAGACGATTTTTTTTAGCATCTTATCGATTGTATAGTTTCACAGTTTTCCTGCCATTTCTTAATTGAGTTTGTTTCTCTTATTTTTACTTCCTTTTTTGACAAATTTCAGCTAATGACTGTTGTATTTACTGTTTTGTTTTTACCCAACTGCAACGCTGTTTTAAGCCTAAAAGCAAGATTGCAACTTGCAATCAATGTAACCTCCCATTACTGTTCATGTTGGTGATTTAAAGGTATTATTTTCTATAATAGTGTTGATCATATAATTATTTATGAAACCAGTCAAGAGATTTTCCTCTCTCTTCTGGTTTTCATCAAGTAGTCATTTCTGGCAGGATCACCGCATTCCATTCGCTCGGGACGAAACTTCGGTTGATTGGTCAAAAGCGTAGGAATTCTCAGCTGCTACTGCCCTTGAAATGACCATTCCAGCGCGATGGCTCCCGACCGTTAGAAAATGTTTTATGGCCAGGAGCTTCCGAAGAAAGGCACGTCTGTCAGTTGGCACTTCAAACAAACCATCTACCGTGAATTCAAACTGACATAAAAATGTTTTAATTTACCCTTCAGGCAAATGATAGGCAGTCACCTTGGAGCCCTTCGATCTCGTCCGGATCAACTGGGACTTTCTCGATTCTTCGGAAACTTTAGCGCTGGATTTGCGCTTTCATCTAGACCGCCAACTACCCTTCTTGAAAAAGTCACATACGTTCAGAAGGCGGACAAACGGCGTCAGAAATTGAAAAAAATCCGAACCGGTTTCAAACGCTTTATCGCATTTATCTTCTCGCAGATCGGTTTGTCGGTGTTAGTAGTGGGCTACACTGTTCTTGGTGGACTAATATTTCGGGCAGTTGAACTGGAGCACGAAAAGATCGTTAAACTCAAGGGAAAGGAAATGCGAGACGGTTTGGCCGATAAGTTTTCCTCGGAAATTCTTCGTCAGCTCCGGTATCATCTCTTGGCATACGATACTCAGACCCATTCGTATTACAAACTTCCCAAACGTGGAACTTCACCTGCACCTAACGAGACAGAATTACAGTCTACAGAAGCTAAAGTTACCTTAAATGGCTTAAGGTCTCCATCTAGCACATCTTATCATCGAGTCCGTCGATCATGCCAAAAATCGCAGTTCGAGCGAACTAGACGTTGGCTCTCTGTTATTGACTATACACTTCGACGAAAAATGCGCCAAGAGCTTCACGGCAGCTTGCGAAAGTTAATTAAGCTCATGGAACAAGAGGGCTGGAATGGTGAAGATTCTCCGGATGATCTTAAGTGGTCGTGGGAAGGATCCATTTTATTTGCAGTTACAGTCATAACGACTATAGGTAAATTAAATTTTACTTAATAATTTTGACTGCTAATAATTTATTTTTTACTTGTTTTTGTAAAATGTGCATTCTGCGTTGTTTGCAAGAGGATTGAATATACGTTTTACGAATATGCAGTTGCATATGAAAAACGTCTGTTTAAAGCTTTTTTATTATTTAGATCTGAGCGTGCAGTTCATACCTTATAAGATAAAATAGTTATACATGACAGTAAATGTCCTGTTTATATTTAATTCTAGTTAGATATGTTTAAAATGAACAAACATATTGAATTAAATAGAATCAACTAAGGGAAAATCACTTATATGTAATTAGAGGTAGAGATTTATACGTAATCTGATCAGCAAAAGTTCTTTGAGTATGCTGGGCAAAGGTGACAATACAATGTTTCCATGATTGACTCATCGAACATTAGTCATAATAACGTTTAATGGTCACTTGGTCTAAACTCAAATGCGGTGCCACTTAAACCCGCAAAATAACTGCTTATAAGCTAGAAACGGTTATTCCAGTCTGCCTCATATTTTCTGGTACTCCTTTCTTATAATTGCATGTAATATTAACCATTGTAAGTATACCTCCATTATGAACACTTGAGTAGAAATTCACAGAAAGGACAGATTTTGCCATGAGTGGCTTGCATTGAAAAAAGGAGATTACTGATATAGTTGTCTATTTATCTTTTACTGAAGTTTCTCTAGTTCTCCCATCAGAGTAAAATATAGGGCTTCGTAAACTATGCGGCCACGATAGTTCAATGTGGACATGCAAATATGCGGCAATAGCTCAGTTAAATTAAAATTTTGTTGAAAAGCTGAAGCATTTTGCGTTAGTTTAAAAAAATCAAAGTGATATTTTATTTTCAATATGACTTATACATTAAGTTTAAGCATCCGAGTTATTATGTGATATTTCGGCTTCCTAGCCATGTTCATTGCAGTCAATTTTTCAGAGTGCTTGATAACGCAATATAAAGACCATTAATTTAGATGCCTACGGTTTAACATATATAATAAGTTACTTATATTGAGTTAAAGCAAAATAATACTGAGGAGTTTTCATCTCTGTGAACGTTTAAATGCAACAAAACAGTAAAAGTACTGCAGATCTTAATGTTTGCGATACCTTGAGGATATAACTTCAACCATTCGTATAGCAGATGTTTCTGTGCATTCGCCGATGTGTAACCCAGATAGAAATTATTTATTTGTCCTCTGCTGTGAGGTAGATTCACAGTTGTGTGCTGTGTTAAGATAAATACCTTTGCATCACTTATGGAAGGGAAAATTTTATGAACTATAATAATAATGTATTTTCCGCCTTATCACTTGAATGCAAGCATGAAGATAATGACAACTGGAGTGTGTAAGTGAGCGACTATACGCCTCGTCAAACTCATGCTATCGATTCAATTGATTGCTAATAACAATAATTCTGACGTTTTATCTTGAAAGCTCATGCGAACCTGAGGGTAATTAAATCAATTCTTATTCTACTTATTTTCTAATAGCATAAGGCTAGTAGGCAGGGAGTGGGACTCGGCACCCTCTGTAAACGGGTGCTGCACTAATTTCGAGGTAGATTAGTGTTAGTATTAAGTATCATATCAATCTAATTATAAACATTTGGGTTAAGCGATGAAAAAATCGGCCTGTGCAATTTTGAGCAAGGCCATCTGTGTTCCCAGGGGAGTGGGGCGCTCGTTGTCTGGTGTCATATCGATAGTGAAAACATTATTTTATGCAAGAAATGTTAGAATATCTATGGCACATTTACTGGTGCCCCAATAATGTTATACTAACACAGGGTGATTACATAGTGCTCAAACTATTAGCCCAGTGTGGATGTGACAAACGTACGCATGCTCTATCCTTGCTTACTGCCACTTTCAAAACAGAATCTTTAGAGCATACTCGTGTTCTTACATTTATAGTTTTTATAATTTGGGACGTAAAATAAAATTTTGGATTTCAAGGTGCCTGAACTTTAACTGGGACTCATATAGAGATTGCGTGAGGCGATAAAGACTCTTTCTGTTTCTGCAGACAAATGTTGTGCAAGTGTAACTTAAGTGCTTACGCGAATCATAAATTAGATATTTAAGAGTCATCTGTTTCATTTAATGCTTTTCTCTTCCTTAGGATATGGCCACGCTGTGCCGAAAACAAATATTGGAAAACTACTGACAATTGGTTACGCGCTGATTGGCATACCACTAGTTTTCCTCTATCTGACGAACATCGGTGACTACTTGGCCACCCTTTTTCGGACTCTGTATGCAAAGATATGCCGAAGGTGCTGTGAAGGCAATTGTATGAAAAGTAGCCAACTCAAACATTCAGCCACGCCACTGGTTATCTGGAACGCGCAATCGGCCGATCTGGAGGACGAAGAGAAATGCGATCACAAAAAGCCTGACCCTCTGTTGAGATCGAACTTGCGGGTACTAAATCGAATAGGAGCAGCACAGGTGCATGCCGAGAAGAAAAAAGGATGCAACGCGGACAAGATTAACTGCCCTACCTTGGTTGCAGATGGCAGCATATACCGTGAAGTCATAAAAGACCGTATCAGCAAAGAAGATGCCGTTTCAGAGCAGAATCCAAACACGGAGGTTATTTTTATTCGGGCTTATTTGATCCCTTTAATGATTTTATCCCAAAAATAAGCCTAAAACACTTTTAGCTTTTAAGAGACACAGAAGAAAAAAATTTGAAATCGAGCCAGCAATAACATATTTTTGTGTTAAACAAAATTTGAAACTTTATGGCATATGACCACACCTAACCTAGGAAACTCAGACCAGATCAAACCACATTACGTGTTAAATTGTGTCCTTTTTACCTGGGTAGAGTTTAATCCTTTCTTTTGATAAAATGAACTTGCTAAATTAACCCAGAATTATGGATGCTGTCAGTACAAATTTATGCGTAAGCCAGCTCATGCCGTTTTAAACATGTTTACAATTTGCATAAATATTTTTAAAATTAACATAAAATATTTCCAAATTAACAAAAAGTCACTTACTAATCTAAAACAAATGTGAACAAATTCGAGTAACTAAGTACTCGGCCAATTAAACTTAACTCCAATGGGACGAGTGAGTACCATAACCGGTCGGTGAGCGACCGTCTACTCTAGTTAATATTTTCTATCGAAACCGACAAGACAAAGAGTCAGTGGCGCAGTGGTTTGTTTGTTGGTCACATAGCCAACAAGATTGGGATCTCGAGACTCAAATACCGCCATATCTGGGTTACGATATAGGCCGTCGCTGGCGAAGCTTTAGGGTGAGGCCCAAGGCATAATGGGACGCGTGAGGTCCATAACCTATTGGTGATCATTTATCTAGCATTTATATGCAGGGGTGTTGCCAATGTTGAGTCAGGCGAAACGAAGACAACTGTTTAACCGTCGATACCGATCAGCAGTAAACCATAGACCTTACGAAGTGGAATAGATAGACAAGTTCAGTAAACACATTACCCACTTTGATGTTGTTAGCAACTTGCTTGATCTCACTGTTTCCAGCCAGCAGCTTGCTGCTGGCGATATAGAACGTTGAGGCGAAGGACAAATTTTACATATATTACCACTCATCAGTACGCTACAAGCTTTAGGAATTGCCATCTATAGAGATGTCAGGTAAGCGCGTCACGCACACTGACGATGGGTATAGAACTTTTTGGATTAAGAACAATCCTAACCATAGCAGGGTGTGTGATGCGCTACCTCACTTTCATATCTCACGCCTTATCCGTACAACCACAAGCGTTAAACCGTCATTTACATGAATAATATTCATAGTTTATCGAATGCCTCACACTTAAAATAATCGCTATTGAAGTATATTTTTTGAATTATTTGCAGATAACTCGATAACTGAAAGAATTACGCACACACATACAGTAGATTGCATATCTGATGCAAGGTTGGAGATAAGAGGATTTAATGCAAACTTGAGGTTGTCTATTTAGTCATTGGGTTGAATTGGGTCGCAAAATGTTGTTAACTAGAATTTAATTACGTTCAGCTCAGAATACAGGGAGAAAATAGAGGCAAAATGGGCAACATCCAGCGTTTGTTGATAACCGAGGAATTTCCTATGCTATTAAACGCTGAGGAAAAGAACTTCTTGTGTGTGAATTTTGCACTATACAGGAACATTAATGAAGAGCAGAAATTTTTTAATTATATCTGTTCATAAAACGGGG
>UYRU01045746.1:0-10190 GCA_900617775.1 Dibothriocephalus latus | reverse complement strand
TGTCTGTCCGGTATAATTTCGGGGACAGTTCAGACATGGTATGCGATACACTGCGCCCGACTGCTCACTGGGACTTAATCGGTCCTTTATTCTCATCACACGGCTGCGCATGGTGGCCTTGGGGCGGTGCGCAATTCCGACGCCTAGTCCCGCAGCAATGCGCTCGGTCGCTTCCGACACATCCTTGATGTATGGCAGCGCATGCCATATCGTAGGGGTTGGTTCTGGTCTGGTCCTCGGAGGGCAGGCATGCCAGCATCGGTTAATGAGGACCTACGGATAGCCATTCCATTCCATTAACCCTTATTATTGCCGGCGATACTATTTGCCTAGAATAGTAGCCACTGTGTGGCTGCTAGCGGGGTTCAAGGGTCAGCCCCAATGCAGAGCGGGACGAGCAAGTTGCCTTAGCGATCGGTGGAAGTTAGTCAACGAGAATCAACATCAGTAAGACTGCTTTAGGAAATGGTTTGAGTACATCATCTCCTTAGGGTGCCAAATAGTCAAGGCCGCAGAAAGACGCTCTTTAAACGTATTAAGAGAAACCAATAACCTGCTACCTCTGCGTCCGTCTGGCCACCATGGGCTGAACGGGACATGTAGTGCACCCATTCGGCCCGCAAAACCCGCCTTTCGCCACTTCTTACACGTACGCACGCGCCAGTGCCTGAATACCCCAAGTCGGGTCTGGCTAATCATCTACCGGTGGGTGACTCACACTTCACCGCGATGTAGGTGCTGTTATAACTCCCGCGCTCTTACACTTTGGATGTGGTCTTCTGGGCGGTGAACGCACAACCGTCCAGCTGCCAATTTCCTCCAACCTATCATCCACTAACTCTGTACAGAATATACTATTCTTCCCACCTGGCGTCCCACTTTTTCTCTTCCCACACGTAACCGGACCTGAAGATCAGAGCGGCAAGGGTTTTTTCTATTAAGTTAAGCAACTGCGATGGACGCCCTCCCTACACATCAGTCCCCTCTACCGTTGAGAAACAGTTGCGCGGTTGGTAGTCCACTTTTTCTACAATTTGCCTTGCCCCTTAATGAATTCAATTATGCCGTAGCAAGGTGCACTCCTCATCGAATTCCGAAGATTGTGTCGTGTTTCAGTATCTAGGACGAAGTGTTAGAGGAGCCGCTCCGTCCTGATGAGCAGGCAGTTGGATTACGCGGTGGTAATACGTGCAAATCCAGCAGCAGTTATGTACCTTCTAAGCACTCTATTTAAACAAAAACCTTCAATTAATCGAGGAGTGTTGTCAGCAGCCATTAGGTGTGCCTTTCTTGCGTTTTCTGACGGAAGTGAGGAATCGAACAGTATATTCAGGTCGACAACTGACGAGACTGACCAGTCAAATTAAACCTGAAACATTGTTTACTACTTGACGGGGGCATGGCCCGTTAATCGCCGTAGGAATATCGAAAGTTTAGGTACCCATGGTATCCATGAGCGGCCAAAGTCGGTCAAAGGTGTCCGAGAATAATGCAACGGCTATTTAGAAAAACAAAACATTTTGCAATCACACAAATGTAAAAAAATACCCTTGAGTTTTGATAGCTGTTGACGGAATCAAGTTAGTGGGTGGCCTCTGTGATGACAGTAAAACTTGAGTACTACCATCATTATCAAGTATATGAAATGGTGCCATAAACAGCATATAAAATTGCTTCGAAAACTCAGGCTTTTTACGAAGACTTGCTTGGGCACGTAGACTTGTGTTGCACTGTCGCGTCTCCAGTTGCTCAACTGAGTCTGCACACTGTGTGTAAGACGTCTTCGAATATTTGCCTAAATGAAAGTCAAAACAGATGCCTCAACCTGACAAAATACATGGGAGTGGAATGTGAATTGATCATAGGAGGCGGAAACGATAGAAAAACAACTAAGGCAAGTTTATATCAAGGTCAGAAGTGGGAGATCCTGCATGACTGCAACTAGTAGCAACTGCTTTTTATGCAAACGTTGGATGAGACAGTTAGGCATTATCTTAGTCTGCATCAGAAAAACAACTGCATCCCAAATTTTTAGTAGATCAGAATTTTGAGCCACTCTGAAACTTTTCCCAGAGAGTTTCCTTTCACTCCGCAATCGATTTGCGGTTTGGCTACTACAACTTGTAGTAGTACAGAACCAGGAGGAATTAGCAATATTGGATGTGAGCATGTGGCAGAGATTTGCGTTACTTCCGCCTTTTTGCGACGCCAACAATTTTGAGAAAAACGACGTGGGGCATATGAAAAGGGAACATTATCATCCATGTTGCGCTTTTTTGAAGACCTTTATGACTAGTCCTTTATTCCCTGTCTAGGTGGACGAAGTCAAACATTGTACTTCGTCGAGTTCGCAGGTTCGCCATGTGCACGACAGAACTAGTCAGATGTTTTCCTTCATTTGTTCAACAGACAAAGCTTCTGTCCTGTTATAGTTACTTTCCTTACGAGACTGACAATTCGGTTTGTTCAGATGTGGTTCTGTCGGTACCAGAATGATTGTTCAGTTCGAGGAATTTCAACATGACTCGCGAACTAAAAACCCGTCGAAATTTGTTCATACAACGTCAAGTGCATTATCGAAATAAAGCGCTGGTTATTACTTGACATTATGAATATCTATGGCAATATATTTATTGTTATTTGCTATTTATCATTGAAAAGTCAATCAGACTATTTTTGTCCTGATAAAATATAACTTATCCTTTGTTGACTAGGTGTGGCAGATTTGGATAATTCATTTGACCCAAATGGGGAAAACTCGGCTGTCTCTGTGGGATTTGGACCCACGCTAGCAAGGGAAAGCTTCTACAATAGCCAACGCCCTAGCCAACTGAGCTACGAAGCCTCCACTCGGGTGCGATTAAATTCACGGTGACCTGTAAACCAATTGGAATAGAACAGAGGACCTAGTGAAATTTAGGTACATAAGACTGCGCTTGAAAATGTTTACTTTGGTGTTTTGCAGCTGGTCTTACTTATCGCTATTTTACCTACATATGAGGGAGGAAGATCACGCAAGTTTAGACTTTTCGCGATTTGTACTGCAGGGCAGGCAAATGTGAAGTAAAGGCATCACTGCTTCTAGTTGCTTGTTTACTGCCCCGTTGTAAGCTGACGTGTGACATTTACATCACTGCATACCGCGTCTGTTCAATTTGAAACTACAAGTTTCGCAATTACACGCCTTGTCTAATTAGGAAAAAACCTTCTGCAAATCCCATTGGTTGAAACCTTTTCCGACATTATTTAATTTCTGTGTCTTAACACTGAGAAAACTGTAGACGAAAACATGACACAAGTTGCCTATTTAGACTACAGAAAAGACCCTGGAGTACATAAATAGGCATTTCTCTACTCTGTTAATGTTGGGAATGCCTCCATTCCGACGATGACTCATCGCACGGAAAGGGGCCTGTGAGAGCTGCCACGCTGCCACCGTGATTATCGATTTCTCGTTAGATCTGATTAGTCAATGTCTCCGACACATGCTCAACAAGCGGATCGATAACCATACGCAGTTTTTTTATGATAGTGACTTGCTTTGTTTGAATACAGTTCTCCTTGTGGTCGACTGCCTTCTCTTTATCTCTTGTGCTGACTTTGGGAACAAGGGCCAGGCAAAATCAAGGTTCGTGTTCAGTACAAGTAGCAGACGCGGGTCATAACAGTTAATAGGAACAAAATGGTACTCATTCTGCCATAAGTAGAGATGTCTTACCATCTGAATCGCCCTGCGTCGAAGCTCCCACTCGTTCCAGTGGTAGCTGGAATCAATATGACTCGCTACCGGATGAACTAATGTCTGAATACCAACGTCGAACATTCTTTTGGACTCAGCAACGGCTTTTCTATCCTGTCAAATATGAAAAAGGGTTTATTGATAAACACAAAGAAACAAATAACAGGGGGAGGGGGGGTTGAGCCAGTTGAGTTTCCTTGGGAAAATCACAGCTTGTAACGCATATGTTTTATTATATTATAAGCGAGGCTGCATTTACAGGCATCACTTGCCCATACCGAGGCGTTCAATCTATGAATAATTGATAGGACATTGTGGCTGAGGAGCACTGTTGATTTCGTTTGGCGCCATTCGCTCAATACTACCATTTTGCTACTTCCGTGCTTATATAATCTATTTTTATGATAGGATGTAATTTTACTCACTTTTGATGTTTATAGTGGCCTTGAAAATTGTTCCTCGTCTAAAAAAAACCTCCAATGTTTCCCTTTTCTTAGCATGGTAAACCAAGAACCCTTCCTTCTATTTGTTGATACGAAGGGTAGTTATTTTCTCGACCAGTTGCATTTCCTGCGTTCATTTAGCAAACCAGTCTTACCAAATTCCTGAATCGTCAGGCAAAAAATAACTTTAATAGATCTAGAGTTGGCATTTGGTACAAACTCCAGGACAGAAAGTGTACTTTAACGAGAAACATGCACCGATTCAGTTGGTTTAAATGCTTCATTTCTGATAAGAGACGCAGCAGATAAAATAAGCGAGCATTCAGTCCCGCGACCGAGTAAAACTTATTAACTATTTGTACCCAAAGCAACCGAAAAATTGCAAGTTTTCCAAGGAATGACCTCCTTTCGAGTCGATTCTCGAAGTGCGAAATTCATAGTTCATCACGTTGGGTAAAGTCTAAAAACCAAGAATCATATAGACGATGGCGGATCTTCTTAGCCAGCACAAGCATCGAGTGCCAGTACGAATTAAAGTTATCAGCAGAAACGGTACAATGAACGCCTAAGTAGCTACATGATAACACTGAGTGAACAGCGTACAATGAAACCAAATACTGCCTGCTCCCGTCAAGTTTCGGGATCTGTCGAATTTTCGTTTGTCAAGCGCTTCGCTACGGGCAAATAGTACCTATAAATGTGGCATTGTTTATAATTATGCAATTAATATATAACCCGAACTCATATTTTTTTTGGAGGAAACTCGATGGACCTGCTGTTGAGGATTCTTCTATACACCAACGAACTTAAACGAGATAAAACAGGTACTCGAGCTCTTTACTAAATGGCTAGAGCGTTAGACTCTAACAGGAAACGGTGCAGGTTCGAGCCTCGAGTGGTGCACAACTTGGGGTAGGATATAATTGGTTGATGACGGCTAATAAGCAGGAAATGGTCAGTCTAGTCCCCCTTATCTTTGCCGGCATTACTATCTAAGACTACTAGCCGCTTCGGCTGCTGTCAGAGCCAAGTAGACGAGTCCCAAGGCAGAGCGGACAAGTAGGTTCCCTTAGCGGTCGGTGAACGTTCAGCAACGAAAAAGGTACTAAAAACCAACACTGATTGGCGTACTTTAATGCATATTTGGCGGATTTATTCTGTATAATCCACCCCTGAGGCCATAGGGAATCAGTTATCGTTGCTCATTATTTACATCAGCGATTGTGTCAGTGAACAGGATCGTGATATCCCCATATTGGCCGATGATTTTTAACGTTTGAGCCTCATCCCATCTGCAGAAGACGCGGAGACTTTGTAGACAAACCTTAATTAACTCCAATAATTGTCGAAGGACTGGCTCTTGCCGTTCAATAAGGACAAGTGCAGTATTGTGCCAGCCGGTATAACCATGTCCTTTAACCCTATGGTTTCCTGCTTGAACGGTTTACCACTGCAGGAAGTGGGCGTACAGAGGGACTTGCGAATTTGGATCACACTCTCTCTCAAATACTCGCTGCGCTACGCAAAGGTAGCCAAGCCTGCAAGGTCAGTGCTGTGCCTTGTCAAACGGACTTTCTCTGCCTCTGATGACGACTGTTTCGCCAAAGTCTTCCAAAACTTTGTGCGGACGCAACTGGAGTTTCCTATCCAAACTGGGAGACCCTGTACTGCTGGGGACCTTAGCATCCTCCGGAAGATCCAAAGGCGTGCAACCAAGCTTGCCATTGGACAGGGCTCGCTGCCGTATAAAACACAGCTGTCTAATCTCAGTCTCTTTCCTTTGACCTACGAGCAGACCTGATACTAACTTTCTGCATCATACGTGCTCAGGCCTGCTGTCCTGTATCAGGAGAACTCTTTGAAAATAGCAACAAACCGAAATTGAGAAGATCTCCATGCCAACTCTCTTGTTTCGACCCACAATGTACTGTAGCCGATCGTGGCGGGTTCTTCTGTTTACGCCATGTTGTTGGTGGACTCTGCAATCACCAAAGGAAGTATTATCATCACATCTCCGGAATTTCGGTGAAGATCGTTATGACCTCCACAGTCCCCTCCTCGTTTTGACCCTAAGCGTTCTGATGATGCCCGAGGTGGTGTCAAGTGTCCTATCGTGACTAGCTTGCGTCGAAGTGATCTTTGCCAAAGCCCACTGCCGCTGTTCCCGATTTCTGGGAACAGCCACTTACAGATGCCGCAAAGCTGGGCCCTGGCCTGGCGACGAACCACACGCCTGCACGAATGGGCCGACCCAGTCAATGACCGCTGGCCGCTGATATACCTGCTGCTAAACCCGCACTTAGGACCCGGCTAGTCTCCTAGCTGGTCGTGTGCTCCGAAGTCAAACTTCTTCCTGCTCTTTTTTCGTTCTTATGTATACAGAATAAAATATTCCTACTATTCTGGCCTCCATTGACTTCTTCTCTCCTACGGAACCATGGTCTGAAGATCGCAGTTGCTAGGGTTTATTTCTCTTTACCCCCTGCGATTGTCCCACCTCTTTGACGGTTGCTCGTGTATCCGGTCTTACGTTTATAACGTGGTGAAACGCAGCCCCTGCCTTTATATGATTTCTCCCACAACGAGGAGCGTTTCGAACTCTCGAACGCCCTTATTAACATGCCGGTTCTACCTCGCATATATTTTCCTTCCATGAGCGACAGTTGTTTCTACTAAAAAACCCATGAATCCCTTTCTAACTTATATGGTTTCCGAAAAATTCCCAAGAAGTTTAATTCTCATTGTCTGCTCGTTTTGCTTGTGTTCCACCTCACTGCCTCGTGTCATTTGGCATCACCAATAAGCTGAGGTAAAATTCCTAACTTGACCACTGTACAATTTTGCTCATCTGCTCCAATACTTTATATGAGTATTTCGTTGCTTCTATTTCGACAGATTCACCATACTCTCTTGTATATAATACTAAAATTTTACAATTTTTGATAATACTGCGTACATGTGAACAACTAGGGAGTTCGAATTGACAGGCCTACGTGTGCAATAAATAAACCGAAATGAATTACAGTAGATTATATTTCGTTCCACAAAGCCTTTCAGTAAATGCAAAACACCAAGCTGACTTCAGGCAAACAGAAAACGAACTCTTTCTGTAATATATTAATAGAATGGATAGGACAGTATGTCTCCGGATTCGTGCAACATGCCAACATTGGCGAAAGATTAATACGCACTCACTAATCGGCATTGATTACAGTTGTAATACTGATTGCTATGTAGCCTATTCTCAAGTCATTTCAGTGGCAATAGGATGCTGGCTTTTTAATGAGCTTCTTACTGACCACTAACAAAAAAGTATTTACTGAAACCATTGCTACTTAGGTAGTATGCACTTAATCATTAATTTTGACTGCCTTTATAAATTCAATATATTTTATGGAAAACATATACGAAAAATTTCTTTCTTTTAGTCATTTGGTTGAAAACTACGCCTTCTTTAAATTTTATACTTAAGGCAAGGGTATACATAGTTCGACTTGAGATAAAAATGTCTAATTATGAGATTTTTTACACTCGTGAGGTGGTCATTCATAATACATAGTAACGCATGATACATCGGATCGTGCTGATTAGGGAGTGATGCTAAATCTTTCACAAATGTCGGGAGGTTGCACGAATTCGGAGACGTGCTGTGTTATGGTGGATGGGCTCTCGCCGATCGAGATACGGAAAACGGTGCCTTCGAGGTCATGCTAGAACCGTAGCAGGCAGTCGCCTGGCAAGAGTTCGTCTGCCATAATATAGATTCCTGATCACAACCGATCTGGCAGTGGAACTATGGCTCAGGGGTAGAGCGTTCGAGTGCATGCAAAAAGCTTGCAGGTTCGAATCTAAAGTGTTCCAAATGTGGGAATAACTATGCCTAGCTGATGACGGCTAATAAGCCAGAAATGGACATTCAGGTCTCCCTTGTCGTTGTTGGTATCAACTCATCTGCAAAGTAAGGAGTTGTGGCCACAAAAGCATCAGAATTGAACTTACCTTAAAGTAGGCGGCCCCGGAGGCGAACATGTTCTGTAGCTGCAGTACGTAGATAAGTTCAGGATGTCGTCGAGCAACTTCCGAAATCTCAAACACAAATCTTGAGAAAATAAAAGGCCGTTTTTTTACTGTAGGCAAAACATATTTTAGCAGAATGGAAGTATTAATTTTCAGTGCTGTTTTAAACTAAGCTGAGTGGAGTCCTTTCATAAAAGAAACGTTCAGTGGAAGCATGATCAGAACGGCCCTACAGACCATTAACTTAAGGTTAAGAGATTGTATGCTCTTAAAGCCTTTCAGGACTTTTGATTTGACTATTCCGACGAACTACCTGTGGTTGGTCATGAAAACACCAAATCGCTACGTAGATCAGGCCCTCTGAGCGCGGATGTGGACCTCAGATTTGATTGGGAGAAATTTTTCCCCCGAAAACGGCACAACGTTAGAGAAGGCCAGTGTATACTACATGATACTCATTGTGACATAACCTTTAGAATTATGAGGGGTGCAGTAGGTCATAACGATTTCGACAAAATATCCTGTGCAAATTTGACCTTGTATAAGAGCATAAGTAGAATTGCTACCTCATGAAATATCAACCAAGACTTTAGAAGAATTTCGATTCGAAAAAGTTACAATAGTGACGTCAGAAGCTTAACGATCGTGCGGCTTGAACCCAAGTTTTCAGTCACGTCAAGATGTCAGCTTTTGAACAAAAATATTTTCTGCGCTTACAAAACGACACTCTATGCGGCCAACTGTTGGGCATGAATCCAGAGCCATATACAGCAATGGATCAACTGGTTTACTATCCTGAGCCTTCAAACTCTTACAGGAGTCCATCTTCAGGGATAAGAAGCAGCAACCAAAAGGAGGGTAATTATAGTGGGTATGGGCGAACCAACCGACCCCGACGACCCCCGACTTCACTGACAGTTACTTAGCCTATATCACTATACTTGCCCCCATCCTTTTTAGTTGCCGTTTTTTGCCTCTTGACGACCTGATGACCTCTGACAGTTGATTGATATATGCTGGCTTCAGCAACGCAAGGTTCGCATACACTGAAACTAGGTAAATTCTCCATGCTCACAAATCGTTTCCCTTTTTTGGCCAACTGTTGGGCAGGAATCCAGAGCCATATACATCGCTGATGAATAAAAATAGATCAAACAATATAGGGAGATAGCAACTTAAGGTACTTGCAAGACGTCAGAGTTTGGATGTGGTGCATCCCCTAGGATCATAATGTCTCGTCTCGTCGTGAATCATCACCAAACTCTAAAAAACCTTGACATTAATTGCTTTGTCAACTTGTTGTCACCTTTAAGATTTTTAATCTAAGTCTTAAATGTTAACAGTTGGGAAGAGTGTATATAAACTGACATTCTTTGTTGGGCATAGATCCCTGCCTTTCTGGTAGAGGACAACATAAATGCATACTACTGTTTGCCCGTTGGCAGCACGTGCATATTACGCGGTTAATCCACAGAGATTGATGGATTTTGGCCCAAATATAAACATCAGATCTCGGTCTACTTCAATGGACATGGAATATACTATTCTGAATGGTCGAGAATATCCGAGGCCCAGGTAACTGAATAGAACAAGGTAAAAAGATCTCTGGAACCAGAGGTTTATTTGTCCGACGTTTCGAACCCTCCCGAGAGCTCATTGTCAAGGAATGAAAAAACGTACAGCTCACAGTGTATTTTAGTCGGTTCTGCTGGGAGTGACCTCTGCCCTCGATCTGCTCGCGCAACGCGAGGTGGGCATCAGGAAGCTCGATATGCCTGTAACTGGGTCCGCGCGTGAATGCCATGCTTCCTGCAGCAGGCGTGAGGTTCGGTCGTCTGACCGACCCCGTATTCGCACGCGTTCGAAGTCTAAGCTGTGCCCTGGCCTGGATGCGTGGGTACCCACCAGGGAAAGCTTATCCTTCCGTCCATGCTGGTGCATTCTCGTGAGAACCCGTTTGCCGGTTTTACCAACATAATTGGCTTGACCAC
>UYRU01045707.1:4451-15707 GCA_900617775.1 Dibothriocephalus latus | reverse complement strand
CTTTGCATCTATTCTCCTATCTTTCTGTAGAATACGTTATTCCTAACAGTCTGGCTTTTCCACCGTCTTCTCTCATCATCTAAAGGAATCATGGGCCAGGAAGATCGTAGTAGTTAGGGTTAAACCTTCTTGGTCTTAACACCTTCTCGATAAGTGAACGAGGAGGGTGGGTGGCGAATGCTGCACAAGTCTGGTTCAGGGGAGACTGATGCACTCACAAACCACCATTATGCACTTTTGGTCCACTCCCCCGCCGATCGCCAGCTCGATGACTTAGTCATGTCCTCCATCTGTTCGCCACAATCTCCCTGCCAATCAGCCACCGGAACCTCGTGGAGCTTGGCACTGAAGTGGCGAGAACTCGAAGCCGAGCGAAGCTGCCACCTTTACCGAGTGGTTGCATGTGGACACCGCTCAGTCAGAGCAAAGCCGCACACGCGGACATACGCCCGATACGGCAGCCTGCTGAGCTTCATTTGCGGTCTTTCGCCTCAGTAAAACCTGTCCAGGCAACAGTAGCTTATGTAGTCCCCTCATTAATCCCTACTCCCAGCATGTTGTCCTACGAAAACGGTGATTATAGGGTTTTATGGGGGGAATTAGGACTCACAGTGGAATATACTTTAGCAACTGCTAAATGCATTTTAATTTTACTGTATTTAGAAGTGTTGTTGATTCATACCTGTAGGTTTTCCTAATCTGTATTATCGTTTAACTTATTGCAAGAAAACCCGATTATCAAATTGCAGGTTTCTTGAAATTCCTGAAAAATTGAACTAGTGGTTAGGAGGTGGTCTACTTCAACTTACCTGAGGTCTAATTTACCGTTCCGGAGTTAGATTAGTATAGTCCACGGCGCAAAGCGCCGCCCAAACCTTCAATTTACATGCGGAACAATTTACTCCCAGCGCCCATGGGAAACAACTTCAACTACATTTTTTCACTTTACACTTACTTCTAAAAATATCCCATTCCCCCACCCCCCAAAACCTTATAACCACCGTTTTCGTAAGACAAAATGCTGGGACTAGGGGTATATGAGGAGGACTAGATAAGCTACTTTTGCCCTTGTCCAAACTAATCTACTGTCCTTGACTTGTGATTTGGGAATTATCGTTTGTCGAATCATCGCACCTTTCGGTTTGCTTACCTCGTGGAGAGGAGAGGCTGGGGGTCGGTGAGAGTCCTCAGTTGTGGTGTTTAAACCGTCACGTTTACAGGTTGTGTGGGATGTTTAAGGTGTCATGGAAGTGGACTAAGGTTTTGGCGTTATGTTTACTTCAGCGGCAAAATGCCGTTTGGTTGGCCATTTCACGACAATCCTTTGGCGGTTCCCACAACGTGACTTAAAAATTACCAGCCCACCATAGAAATAGTCCCGACCATGATACTCGCCCATCCTACACTCTAGCAGCTATCATTTAAATGGGATGATAAGCATTCTAAACTAGGTGTTGTTGTACTCTTTCTCTTGCTCCTGTTTTTCAATTGACACAGTTGTACAAATTTCAGCGGCCTCGGTGATATTCGAACCCAGGCCAGCAAGGAAAGGCTTTAGTACAGTCAATGCTCTAGCCAACTAAACTATCGAGACCCCATCGGGAGCCGTAAATTTAAGCATAATCGGGTCAATTTACCCATCCAGCCCGCGGCAATGTAGGGAATCCGCCGATACTGATGCAGTTAGCTGACTGCCCAAGCAGTATTTCCCAAGCAATCAATGTAAAATCCATCAGGTGATTACCAGACACATTTAATTATTACTGTTTTCTCCTTTGCCTTATGCCTTTGCAATTCGGCATGCGGTTTTCTGCCCACTATTACTGCCACCAGGCGCTGGCCTCAAGCAGACTGACATTCCTCAAGTGTACCATGAATAAATCTCCCTCCATCCTGCATACTGAAAAAGAGGCAATGATCGAGATCCAGGTGGGTTCTGCTGCCAATCCACCAGTTAGGCCTCTCCCCTAATCTTATGCACTGCGACCATGCGCGTAGTTGTATCTCCAATCCCAAGGGGTCGATCAGGCTAAGAAGAATACAGCAAAGGTAGCTTAAGTGGTGCACCTCATATACCCCTCGTGCCAGCATTTAGTCCTACAGAAATGGTGGCTATAGGAGGTTTGGGGGTGGGGAAATAGGATAGGCAATGAAGAAAATTTGTAGAAGTAAGTGGAAAATGTAGTCGAATTTTTTTCCGCGCCCGCTGGGAGTAAGATGTTCCGCATGTACACTGAAGGTGTGCGCGGTGTTTTACGCCACAGACTATACGAATCTAACCCTAGAATGGTAAGTCTGACCTGAGGTAAGCGGAAGTAGATGATCCCCTTACCACTAATTTTTCAGAAATTTTAAGAAACTTGCATTTTGATAATCGGGTTTTTCGGTAATATGTTAAACGATAATATAGATTAGGAAAATCTACAGATGTTAACAACATTTCTTAATACAATAAAATAAAAATGCATATAGCAGTTATTAAAGTATATTCCACTGCCTATCCTAATTTCACACCCATAAGACCATATAACCACCGTTCTCCCAGGACAAAATTCTGGAACTAGAGCTATATGAAGTGTACTACTTAAACTACCGTTGCCAGGAATATTAGTGAACGCGAAGCAACTGCTGTCTCTTGCATCATTATCAGTCAAACTCTGCAGTAGTAATAACTGCGGTATTTTGACTTACCCGCATGCAGAAGTGTCTGGCACAGTGCTCTGGTCCGTTCTCTGGACGAAATAGACTAACGCGCAGGATGGGCTTCCACTTGGCATCAAGCGCGGCAAAAGTGGGTGGCACATCCTTGGGTACCGTGAGTTGGTCCCGAGTTTTGTCAATGGCCAGCGGTGATTTTTCTGGCCGGATGTCCCAAAAGAAGACACCTCCTTCAATGGCACATGTCATGAGTTGGAGGCACTTTCTTTTGGGGTTCTCCGTAACGAAGCCGGCTCGATTTAATTCAATGTGATCTGGCACCCATTCCAGCTGGGTGATGGGAGTGCCATGTGAAGCATCAAAATTGCTGCTGGCACACCACGGCGAAATTGGCACCTTGAAGGAGGGACAAGAATAATTATTTAAAATGTACTTCTGCATTTTGTACATTTTTTTCATCAAAAATAATACTGAAACAATTTGGGTAGAATTAAACGAAGAAAGCTGCTAGCTGCCATTAGAAGCAGCCGATCAATAAACAGCGAAAGAAAGAAAAGTCCTCGCGAAACCCACTAACTCTGCGGGAATAAGCAAAATGACGAAAAACAGACTGGTTGTGAATCTGAAGCAAAAGTAAACCGGAAGGCTGGTGGCGGACGTACAAGGAAGAACATGCGATGGAAAAAATTCTTTTTAAATACAAGTTAATTGTCACACCAGTGAAAATTCGATAAAGTCGAATACATTTTCACCGTATGGAAGATTTCATCAGATTACCAGTTTTGGCATTCCGACAACCATAGCAATAGAGGTGTCTGTTGTCTTTAAACTCCTGGTGGTTCGTGCATTAATCTATATATTTAACAAGGAATACATTCTGGGAAAATCGTTCGAGAAAGTATCGGGTTCCTATCCGATAACCTTCAACCGTATAATCAGTCGGGTGTATATTTACTAGATTACTGACAGAATTAACTTGTTCAAAGTCGGCGTGGCTACCCTAGTAATTTAGGATGGCCTCTGTTTATATTTTTTATGCAATAAACCGGTGTATTCAGGGATTCATAATCTTTCGGTGCATGGAGGCATCTGAAAATGTGAGCTATCCATCAATATCCGAAAGACTGATGGGTAATATCACCAACTATACGCGACCGTAGTTTTACCGCACACCCCAAATGGTGACTATCTGAAACCCTAGACAGGGGTTTCACCAATTTTTCCGTATAACGCAACTGGGAAGAGTTCAGTCCCTCGGTGGGTCTTCCAGCGTCCTCCATGAAGTTTCCGGTATATGGTATTCCTGTTTTATTAGCCATTGTCAACTACTCGCCAGTAGTCACCACACGACTGTCTCTGGGGGGCTCTAGATTGGAGTGTGAAGCACAACGGGATAGCAGCCCGAGAGAAGTAATTAGAAGGAGGCGAAATGATTTAGAGGTGAAAAAGATTGATTCTGTAAATTTTTTAAACCGTTTCCCCAGCCTCATGTCAGACGCAAAGACAAGAAGCAAACGCAGTTCACTTTCCAGGCATGCCATCCCAACTGTTCTGTGACTGATTAAATTCTCAGCTAATAAATATCAATTTCATCTTGTCCCCTAATCGGGTTAAACTGCGTTTTTTGCTATCCGTCCTTCAGAATTTTGGATGTTTCAGTAAAATTAAGAATTGATAGATCCGGTTTGGAACAGATATCGAGTTGTGGGCTGAAGAAGTAAACCTAAAATTAAGCGTAGACTGTCACTGACTGTGCGCTGTGAGATAGCAGTCAAGAAGTTGAAAGTGGTTATACTTATTATCCTGCCTGTCCTCATATATCTTGCAAAATTTTGGAAAATTCGCACTGAGCTGCTTGCACACAATATTTACTGGAGTTTATCACATTTCTGCACAGAGTGGAAAACATGCCCTTTTTGCACTTTCCACGCCAAACTCATGTGAACAAATTAAACTATTCTGGGAAGGTGGGAATTCTAATTATAAGGAAGTTTATCAGTTGAAATCACCCTAAGTACTTAAACAAAAACAGAGTAAAATGACTGAACATACGAAGTACAAAACTATTCACCTTTAGTGCGTCATTTTCATCAAACTGGAAGAGTGGAACTTTGGTCTTGCTCTTAACTTTTTCGATGACATCACTAAGGTCTTTCTCATACCTTGAGATGTCCCACAAAATGACTTCACCGTTGAAGCAGCCGCCAGCGATAATGAAAGGATCCGTTGGTGAGAACTGGAAGCAAAGTATGTCTTCTGGCGCTTCCAGCAAAAGCTGTGGCTGTATGGGCTCAAAGAAGCTCCAAATTATGATGAAGGAGGGTGTCGTTAGGATTCGCGACCATTGATCAATCCGGGCATCGTAGGTTAACTTTTCTCCCACTGACATTGCAACAAGACCTTCAATCGTTGGGTGCCATTCAATATGCGTTACTGCCTTGTCCTTACTGAACTTCAAGTCTGTGAAAGAGATAACCTCTTTGAAGGTGTTTCCCGACTTATTGTCATAGGTATCGTCGCCCAGAGCCAAATTAATATAGTCGTCGAAGAGAAAATCATACATAAGATTCTGCTTAAGACCCTGCTCAAATAGCGGTAGGAGGTTTTCTATACCCTTAAGTGGTGTCTGGGCACTAGTATACGTCTGTAAGTCTTCTGGACCCATCGATCTTGCCTCGTACTGGACGACCTGATTGCGTGGATAGCGCCATTCAGTGTTCGTGAAGTGTTCAGAATAGAGGTTTGTGCAGCAGACTCCTCTCTCTAATTCAAGAATGGGTACCTCGAAGCTCTTGTCCTCGTAGGGCTTGACTTCATTATATATCTTCTTTGCATCCAGATTTACCAACGTACACGGGGCGCAGAACTCGCGCCTCGGACGCTCATAGTTTGTCACCACACGTGGTCTCGTCTCGAAGAAACTCGCTTGGATAATCTCCCTGTCCGAACCCTGGCTTACCCAAGGTTTGTCCTCCCGGGCATCTATGTAGGCAACAGAGTCGTTTGCCTCTTCCATCACATCCTCTTTTTCAATTTCAGTCCGAACAATCTCGAGTTTTTCGATGCGAAACTGATTGTCCAATTCTTGTGACAAAATAAGCAGGAAGTTACCGGCGAACTTTTGGCTTGGATCTGCGATGAAGGTTAGAGTAGTGCCGGGGTACTCGTTGACTTTTTCTTTCAAAGCATCCAAATTTTGTTCCGGCAGGTCGTTTTCCAACACACCAAGAAGTTCAGCCTTGTCACGAGAAATGCCGATGTAGGCTGGTGGTTTAGGTGGAGCTTCGGGACCTGTGTCTTCGGGAGCTTCTTCCTTTTTCAGACTTAACATCGTCGGGATGCCGAATATGGCCACCTGCTGTTCCTCGGTCAATGTAAAGGCTATAGCTTCGTCTTCGGGTAGACTCTCTTGAAGCATGTAGTTGGCAATAACTTCGTCATGATAAAGAGATGGAATGGTCTCTTCTGGAATCTCAGGTTTGGTGTTGGCGGATGATACTTCGATCTTTGATGGAGACTAAATTATTTTTGAAGTTATTTGATATAACTGCACTTGCCTGTTTTCCAGCAGCTTTGCTGACTTTTCGATTTTTTCCTTTGGCATCAGCTTTGGCTGACTGATTGGTATTATCCATAACTTCAGCGTTTGGAATCCAGTTGCTACCAAACGAAGTCGTAATAAATAGTTTTTAACACTAATATTGACGGTAGATAAAATAGCAGACAGAAGCCAGCCATTTTTTGTACTTACCATCAAAGGAAGCTTATTGTATCTGCAAAGTATAATTTACAATGTGGGTAATTTTAGAATTATTAGAATGGACAACAAACAAGGACAATAATTAATCATTAATTTCTGAGGGAATGTAAAGTGAAAGTACATATATGTGCTCTGAATGGTCGAGAATATGAAAGGCCCAGGTAAATGAATAGAAGGGGGAGAAGTTTCTCAGGGACCGGTGATTTATTTGTCCGACGTGTCGGACTTTCACGCGAGCTCATTGTCAAGAAATAAAAAATGTACAACTCACTGTGTATTTAGATCACAGAGTGGAAGCGGCAATAGGCAGGCAACTAAAGATCCAATACCCGCTAACGAAAAATCTGGTGTCATTTACCGCATCGACTGTCATTGTGGTCAAGCCAATTATGTTGGTGAAACCGGCAAACGGGTTCTCTTGAGACTGTACGAATAGTAACTCGGTGTGCGATGGATGACAAGTTTTCCTTGGTAGCCACTCACGCATCCACGCCAGGGCACGGCCTCGACTTTGATCACCTGCGACTACTGGGTTAGTCGGACAACTGCAGCTCACGCCTGTTGGATGAGGCATGGCACTCGCGCGCGATGTCTTTTAATAAACATATCGATCTTCCTGAGGCCTATCTCGCGTTGCGCGAACAAATCGATGGTAGAGCTTAAGGCCACTCCCGGCAGAGCTGAGCTAACTACACAGTGAACTGTAAATTTTTTTATTCCTTGACAGTGAGCTCGCGTGAGAATTCGAAACGTCGGATAAATAAGCTCCTAGTCTCAGAGGACGTTTTCCCGCCTTCTATATATATGTGTCTGTTTGTGTGTTGTGAATAAAAAGGTATCAGTAATTAATTTGTACATTACAGACACTCCATGGGTAGTACAAATTTCCTGCTTACTCTTTGAATATACACAATAGGCCGTAGTTATTTGCCGTCACCAGAGTATACTATGCAGATCATGGTTAATGACCTGACTTCTTGACAGGTTAACAGATTTTTAAGTTTAAATCGAGTGCCCAAGGAGAAGCCCGTGTTTAATGATTTTTCCCAGATCACGAGTAACGAGATCTCTGTCTTAGATAACAGGACAGGTAGATTTACGTAGGACAAACGACAAAGACCAGTTATTTCCAAACTTTTGTTAACCTCAATTTTGTCTTTGATGTTTCATGGGATAAAACCTTTTGATTATTGGGTTGCCTAATGATGAAGAGAGAGTGTCACTTTATTAATTGGGTAAAAATATCAAGATTCACCTAAAGACTTATTTGCACTGTCTTTTGGTAATCCCTTTTAACGGTCCACATGAAATACTACGGACGCAATAACGCAAAATGTCATACGTTGTTCACAAACGCACCCAACTTCAATCAGCATGATTATTATTTTATTTTTTGTCTTCACAATTGCTTCTGTCTACCGAAAACGAAGTATATTATAATGATCACTCGTATCTTAAACCGTATGCATTTTCTGTATGTAATACTCACAAATGAATGAGATATATAAATTAAATGATAAACAATCTTTTCAAGTATTGTATTATAAATGTTTTTGACTGTTGACCAAAGGGATAAAGGAATGCCTTTGTATACCACCTCAGTCAACAATATAATCGTTTTGAATTCACTAAACTAGATGACCGCATAAATGTAGTGCTATCCCCTGCACGAGCTATAAATTTTCCACGTAGTTGTTAATTTTATATTTCTCGACAGTATTGATTTGCGAAAACTTGGCTCAACCTAGTTTTTTAATTGAAAGTACAGATAGGAGGCCGCATATACTTGCATCTGTGACTGTAGTGGTGGTACTGAAATAAGCCAGGCTTTGATTATACTGCTTTCGTGTGTTCATTTCTAATGCTCAAACGTAGCCTTATAAAGTTAGCCCATTTGGGCTTATAAGCACTAGATGGAAGAATGAGAAACCTTATTCCAAAATTACGCTACTAGTGTGAACTGATTGTGCCGTTGCGCAAAGCTGTTCATTATGCATTCAGCTGTATGCAAATGGGATCCTTGCACTACTTTCGTTATAGAAAATGGTATTAATCGACTTTCATTTCAGACCATTTTCCTACGATCCAGTTATTATTTTACACCATTACTGTGAATCCGGTTCATTGACAGCGCAGACTATAAGGTTTTATCTTCGAGTGCTACTCTACTATATGGATGGCTGACTTGTGCTAAGAATTTTACACATGTTTAGAATGATACCGTGACATCTTACAATTAATGGGAGCAAAATCATTTCAGAGTGCCAAATAAAATTTAAGATATTAGCTCCAAGAGGATCATCTTCTGATATCTTCATATCAGAAGTCACGGTATTAATCTTTTTATGTAGGTATCGCGTACTTCTATCCAAAATTCATTAGAAAAATATACGTTAATGATTGGAGAGAAAGCGTTTAAAATTGTAGATCAGTGCAATATTAAAGGGTATCGCGCACTTTCCGATATTCCCTTAACCTGCGATTCGTGCGTTTCGAAATTGCTTGTAGAATTGCTCGAAATTATACTTTTATTCTCGTTCTGAAAAGCTGTATTTGAAATTTCTAGTATTTTGCCCTCCCACACTAAACCTGTCAATAGTTTAAAATGCGCTGAACCCAACAAAATTTTATCGCTAACATCAAGAATTTCCCAGAAATGACACCTAGATCAATCCGACAATTTTAAACCTGTTAGTATTAGCTCGTCAGGATCACATATATCTTAATTACTCATCTCTCTTCGACTAACTCAAATTATTCTAGTTTAAACTTTGGATTCTATGCACAATGTAATCAGGTTGGACCACGGGACTTTATTCATGCATGACGCCATGTTATTATTTTTTTAATTTCGTACACCTATTTTAATGACTGAAGATAGGGCGGTGAGCAAAGTATTCGTTCGAAAAAGTCCGAATTCCCTATTACGTAGATCTGTATGTGCACAGATTAGTATTTTTCCTTTTTTAATACAAATAACATGTACGCGCTTTCAACTGGCTCGCAGTTAACGAACTAGATGCTATAGCACCTAAAGGCTTAAAAGCCGCTATAAAACCTAAGCTGGCGTAGCCCATATGTTATCCCTATTTAGACGGTGAAATGACTTAAAGACCGTTATTTAGGTACACGATTCGTGAAAATACTAAATATAGTCATCTAATACATGGTATTTTTTGGCCCCTTTTGGCTACATAAATGCATGGACAGAGAGGTCTTTTTTACTTTTCTTTGTCGGTAGACAGTGTCCAAAGGGAGACAAATGAGCAAAAAGTTGTAAGCTTGGACAGTTAAGAAGATTCTAAAGGAAGAATCTCTGAATATAGTTCATTTGTAGGCTGAGCTTGCTGTGACACATACTACGGAAGACCTGATTTCCTACACATGCGCCGTAAGCTGATCGCGTGTTAGTAACGGGAGTTAATATAATCAGTTCAAGGTTACAATTGATGCACTCAAATAATGTTTTGAGTTCATAGTCCTCAGGTGGCGAATCAGTCGAAGAAAAATTGTTTACTAGGAGTTTTACATTAGAAAACTGACTTATCTGTTAGTTGTGTCGTCCACACATCTTCAGAGACTGAACATTCACGCTCAATGATCTCATGATATAATGCTATTTTCTGTGTGCGTTTCCTGACAAAACAGGCTGAGCCGATGCGTAGGACTCACGCCTCAATCTCGCCTGTGTCTTGCTTCTTTAATCTGCCTTGTTTTATTATCCTCATCCCGGCTTAAAATTTTAACGGTTCTGAAGTTGAAGACCTGCTCCAACTGCGCATCGTAGGTTGCTACATCCGATTTTGTGTCCAACCTTCGTGCGGCCAACATATGCTCATAAATTCATGTTTGTTGTTCTCAGCCGGTTTCTCCAAAGTCATTGCACATCTTGTAACTGCACTGAAGCCGGAAGGCAACGGCTGACTGCTTCTCATTAAAGATGGGTTCTTTCAGCCGTAGGGAAATTTTAAACCACCTCATTCTAGAAATAATCGACCAAGAGGCAACTTTTATCAGTATATCCATGCATACGTCTAGTTGCCGGCGTCTTCAGTGACAAAAACTCACCTCGTATAGTAAACTTAAAATAAACAGTAGCAGCGTATGCGGTAATAATAGAGGAATAATATTTGGCGCTTGTGAGCTAGAAAAAGAGACAACTATTCCGACTGGATCAAGGAGGATTAAAATATATGACCAGGTCTCACACAGCTATTGTTAAGTAAACGTAAGAAAGCGTCAAGCAGAGAAAAAGTCCTTAATTTGGCTTCGTATAAAGTTTCAGTGCTGACATAGTATAATGGATTATGCCCTTAATATTAAGTTTTAAGTTCAAAATTAACTGCAAAACATCGCTAAATTTTGCCCTAAAAGTACAATTTCTGCTGATATTATTACAACTTTCTACGTTTATCTGCGGATACTTGGCAAATTCGTTTTTGAATTTTTTTACGAAACTAATTTTGCATCGACAGTGCCCTTCTGGCGCTAACAAATATAAATTCCAAATGCCTGGTCGTTCGATACTGGAATCCTTCCCCCTGATTGGAAAACAGCATACACTACACGGTTTTACAAAATCGATAGTCGTGCAGTTGCAAACAGCTACAGACCCGTGAGCCTGACCTCCATATGCTGCAAGGTAATGGAGAAGATTATCAAGGAGGAATTAATGACATATCGTGAAACTCACAATCTCTTGTCCAATGCGCAGTATGGCTTGCATAGGGATATGTCATGTGTTAAAAACTTGCTTTACACGATGCAAAGATGGACAAGGGCAATTGATGCAAAAGAAACCGTACATGCAGCCTACCCGAAAGACCTTTTACAGGGTT
>UYRU01045701.1:0-12578 GCA_900617775.1 Dibothriocephalus latus | reverse complement strand
CTTCGGAACTTATGGGTCGTTTACGCACCTCCAGTTTCGGTTTCTCGTCTTCTTTCGGGTGCTAACGCAACCCCACTTCAAACCGATGGTATCTTTTCATTTTCTAGAAGGAGTCTCTAAAAGACAAGTTATTAAACGATCGACAGAGACTGGTCTGTGAATTAATTTTAACAACAAAGTGGCTAGAATTCATCGCCAAAAGATTACACGGAAGCCTGGATGCACCCTCGATTCCAACACATGAAAAGCGTTCCAAATCTTTCTCATGGGAGCCTGATTCTACTGATAACAACTATCCACCAGCTGCGGCCGTTAAAGCTCCTTGCCGGCCGAGGTCAACTATCTTTGAGAGTGAAAAGAGTAGTCGCGTTCCACTGCAATTCAGTCGTCCGAAGCGCCCAAAAAGCGAATCAGCCTTTGTCGATCGTTTTGGAAATTTGAAGGAGGACAGCGCTGAGGAGGAAAATGAAAGCTCCAGCTTACAAAGCACAACAAACGACGAAGAGGTGGATCAGTCCAGGAAGCTGCGGGACCTGCAAACACTGGCGTCACTTCTTTCCGAAGCTGCTCATAAAGCATTACTTGTGAGTAACGGTAACTGACCTCTTATTTGTTTTTATTATTACCTTGGCGAGAGAATATTAGACTTCTCAAGAAAATAGGATTTGCCATGTACTAACCATGTACTTATGTGCGTACTGTCGGGCTAACAATAATCAAACACTATTTTGACTATTTTCCCAGCAGTTGTAGAAATCCTAGAAATTATGTTTTTGCGTTTGTGCATCGGCCCTCCAAGCGTTATTGAGGAGATTCGTTTTCTACCCAATAGGTTGTGGAAAAAGTGCTGAAAGTGACTACAAAAATGGTCCAGCTACCTAAATGTAAAATTAAGTGGCCTAGTAATATTTTGCTTTATTTAAAGGTTCTCTGCTTTCATTGCGATAGTGCTGTTCGTTTGTATGATTCTGGAAGTGCTGTGAGTTAGCGGCAAAATCATGTATTTATAGGTTTAGTATGCGTAATGTAAACTGAACACTATACTTAACTAAAGTTCATCAATAAATACCAGTGATCTGCCTTTTAAGATGAATTAACCTGATAATAAATCTACCTTTTCGCTTAACCACTGCAAAATCGTATTTTTGAAATGTATTGGTTAGATAAACTTGGAAAAACAGTCGTATATTTGTTTTCATAAATGTCTCAACAGTTGCTTTTTGCAGCTGGGGCAGGAACTGAAGGCTAATATTATTCCAGACTGTCAAATCGCTATTTCATCTAGTTTTCCTTTGAAATGTATTAACGCCTTAACTTGCCTCAGCTCTACAGGTAAAAAGGCAGACCAGGTCTTGGATTCGCTTTAACCTTTTAGTACTGTTATTATTTCCATCATCCTTTTGGTTGGCTAACCCGCTTGGAGAAATTTGCAAAACTGTTGATTTGCATGTTACCTTATGCATGTAGGTTCTAACAAGCGCATCTTGGCCTCAACCCATATGGTTACTTTGCAATTTTTTTTAGCTAAAATATTGTGTGCATTTGACCTTTCTTTAAACTCCTCTTTGATGGGTTCAGGAAAAGATATGTATAACCTTAATGCAGCCAATAGATAATTCAGTCAACAAGTTAGCTGCTGAACTGCGGAGGCAGCAATATCAAGACTAACCTGCCTGGCACCTAATTCAGTCTGTTTTCACGTCTATCGAATTTGTCATTTATACGCATGCCGATAAAAATAAGTCTTTTGTTTGAAGAATAGTAGATGTTACATTATTGAGCCCACGTGGTCGGTAAAGTCTGTCACTGGCGGCAACTGAATAAATAAGGGGTGTTTTAATAAAAACATTACAATTAAAATTCACAGCTTGTTGTGGCATAAAGTTTTCGGGTATTACTCCACTATAAGTACTTTGGAAGTTCAACTCACAGATTAAGAATCGAAGGCGTTATGAAAGGGTAAAGAGGACTTAAATACTGATTTTCATCTTATTCGCTGCCGTCAGTCGAAGCGTGACAGACGAGACGTGGTGGGGAGTAGAATCGGAGGCAGAAAGTTTTTGACGTCCGATATTCACGCTGGGAGTAAGTAGAGTGGATTTTAGCAGGCGCAATGTGGAGTTAAAAATTAGAATTTAACTTGGCGCTCTTTGACATTTTTGGATTACCGGAAAAGCACGCCAGTATGAATTCCACTTAATTTGTTCTTTTTGTCTTATCTTAATTACACAAAGTCACTTGAACGCCTGCGAAACCATAAATCATAACTTTGAGACAGAGTAGAACATCTGTTTTCTGGCTGTTACTTTAAAAGGAGGTTTGAGCTTCCAACGTTCGTTATAGGACGTCCAAATAGTATTGACCTTTGACTAGCTTATATATTCTACGATTCGATTTTCACCGAAAGGGTGCTTTTTGAAAATGAACTTCCAATCACATCCACACAATCCTTATGTGAAGATTTGGGTTGAATTAGGGCGGGTAAATTTCCCAGTTTTTATATCAATGGGAAAATGATTTTTGTCTCATTTCATACATTATACCTTCCTTGTCCTTGAACAATTAGCATGCCGCGGATACCAATATATAGGTTTCCATCTATTCGGGACTGAAATACTATTAGGTTAGCAACGCCTTTTCCATATAAAAGGGTAATCATTGGCTGTGCTTATTGCGTAGTTCAGAAATGTTAAACGAGCTGCATCTTTGTAGTTTTACTGAGTCTCTAGAATGACTGAACCAGTGTCTAGTCGGACGTAATAAGAGCCCGACCATCAACATAACCATCAAACTTAATATCGGAATTAGGACAAGCTTAGGTTTCAATCAACCACACTCCTGAAGCACAATTTCTGGCCGTTTCCTCGAAAGAGCGTAAGCAGTGGTTACCCCGACAGCTACCGAATTCTACTGCTGCTTTCCTCTACCTTTTTTGTGAGAACGAGCCGAATTGTGCTGGTTCAACTACGGGGCTACGTTTCGGTTTCTCTCTATCGGCGGGGAAATAGAGATTAGTAAAGTAGTTGACGGCATAATGTAGATGACTAACGCTTTACTGAATTAAAGGTAGGAATCTATATGCAACTGCGGTTGCACCATCAATTTCCAATCCAGTGGTGACTCAGTGACGGAACTACGTCAAAATAAGCGGTAAGGTCACAGTGGCTATATTAACCTGAATCCCCATCTATACTCCTGTCAATATAGGACTGTTTTGTTTCCAGTAAGTCGATTTCGCACGATTAGAAGGGGCTACACCATCACCCATATCTCGTTTAGGCCCAAAGAGCAGTGGCTATTTGCGTCTTATTGCTGTTCGGAGCGTAATTTCGCCGAGGTAAAGAGAGAATCTCGGTTCAGAGCGATGACAACATATAAACTTAACTTATTGGACCAAGGCTTGTGCTGCAGCGTAGACCGTCTGTCTGGTGTATTCCAAGTGTGTGTATATTAGATAATTGACTTACCTATTATTTCACCTTCAGTCCGCCTCTAAAAGTGTGTATAGTTAAACGAGTGCCGGGTCGTTTGGCTAACAGAAACAGGTTACTTAGTTGTCATTGTTCTATGGACTTGCATAGGTATACACACAACATCCAAAACCTATTAGTGAACAGGGCATAATGCACACAAATTTGTCAACGTCATATTTAGAGCGTAAACACTAGCACCATAAGACGTAAGCGTTTTAATTGCGAAAAACTGTATTCAGTCGCAAAGCGCAAAGCGTTGAAATGGAGAGAGACAAAAGGCCATTTATTTCAGAACGGTATGATTCTTTCCATTAAGTGCAATAAAAGGCGAAAGTCATCAAAGGCATTGCCTACTACCCTAAAAATATACTGAACTAAATGAAATTACTCAGAACACAACGTTTCTTTGGGTCAGCCATAGACGCGGTCTTACATAAAAGGTGTCGGGAATCACGAATAAAACTAAGTTGTCTCAGAGAGGTTGTTCCGGGTTGTTTGGCAAAGATTGTTTCTGAGTATGATACAGTGGAATTAATGAATGCCCACAGGCTTAAAGGAAACATATCGGTTTATCTCCATATCTACGAATCTTTAACTTGGACGTATGCCACACTAATGCTATGGTTTGAAGCCAATTAAGTAGTTTGTCGGAAGATGGAGCTTTCACAGTCACTGGAAGGTTTCATGGATATTTAAAGGCGCAAATAATTTTAAAATACAAGCAAAACCCACCTTGACGAGCTGATTCAAATCTGCTCGAAATTTTGATCAGTCTCCTAGGGGAGGAGGAGGAGTTGGTAGTTATTCTGTTAATCTGGGTAATTGTTATCTGGCACCCTGAAAATTGAGTCTGTTCAGCGAAATACATCCGTACTGAAATCTTGACAACTACCGTGAACTATCGTTTTCTTTCTCCCCGGTACTTGCCCTTACTTCTGACAGCCACAAGGCGGAAGCTTAAAATAAGTCAATATCCAGCCGGCCCGAACACCTAGTCGTCTTAACTCGCTCAAAAACTGTTGCTTTCTGTTAAGCGATCGCGTGGAACTTATTTTGAACCTATAATTATCCATGGAAGTGGTCTGAGCTGGCAGCCTATCCTTACCTTCGCCGTGCAGGACCGGATTGGTTGAGGATAACACCCGAACTTTGGGTGCTGAAAAGGTTCGTGAAACGGCTTGGTTAAGGCATCTGCTTAGGAGTTCGCTTACTGCATCCCCTTGAAAGGGGACTTTAAGAAATAGGGCCTTCTATTCCACAGTGGGTGTGGTTGGCTTTGTTTCTCTCTCCATCATAATTGTCCTTTTATCACGCGGCTATCGAATGAAAAGTTACAAAGACACAGTTGACTAAGAACAGTGACTTTGAATGTGCGGGTGATTGCAGGCATACGCTCTTGCTACGGAGAGTGTGATAACCCTTGAAGTTGTGTAGGGACTACTTGAACCTACTATGGTGGAGCAAGAGGATGCGTTTTGAAAGAGAACACGTAATCAGGGCTTTCAGAAGTGTTTTATTGCATTCTTGATTCATAGACGCTACTTGACCCAAATCGTAGGATGCCCTATGCTTAGAAGCTGCAACATCAAAACTTCTGCCACAGTTAACAAGCAGTGCCTCCTTTTCGACAGATGAGCTAGCTGTTCACTTGTCTAACCTGGTTGTTGAAGAGTATGCGGTGGTTCCGCTTTGTCTTGAGGCGTCGACCACCAGCTTACGCAGTCGGTCACGTTCTTGTGTGGAATCAGTATTCAAGTGCTGCTTTTATTATACGTAAGCTAGAATAACTTTTTCACATCAAACTTATTTGGTGCCCCGAGCATAACTCTTACTCGGGTGGCAGATGGAGTTTCCTACTATCAGCTAAACCGCAAGCTCCCGCTCCTTGACTCTGTATCGACTGTCGCAGGACGCATACTGGGCACTATGTACGCTGAGTACGATGGAATTTTTTTAAAAAAACGAAATTGTTTTTCTGCTAGCAAAGGGTTTAGCAGAGCTACCCTCTCGCACTAAGCATGTTGACTAGACACTCCTCACGCTCAAGTGGCCAAGAAGCTTCGATGAGAAACCATCACAGCGGACAGAATGATTGTTTTGTTAAGTCTCCTCCCAACTGTCTCGGAATTTTCTGATGAAAAACATTTAGAGGCTGAGCTTTCATGAGGATTTGTTGTTCTGACGTCAACGGTACATTCAAGTTTAGTGTCTTCCTCATGGCGCCACAGTGAACCAACAATACCGTCCGCAAGTGATGATGCGATTGAGTGAAGCAATGGGAAAAAACCGGTGGGTTGGCTGCTTTAAAATGACAGTGCGCCTGCTCACACAGCGTTCAAAATCAACTATTTTTTGGTCTTCAAGCGGTATGACAACCGCTTCTCATCCCTGCTACTCCCCCGAAATTTCCTAAGACTCCCAAGGACAATAAGAGACCATCACCGCGGACAGAGTGATTGTTTTGTTAAGTCTCCTCCAAACTGGCTCAGTGATTTTGTGATGAAAAACATTAAAAGGCAAAGCTTTCATGAGGGTTTGTTGTCTCGACGTCAACCCTATCATTCACATTGAAGGTCTTCCCCATGGCGCCACCATGAATCAATATTACTGCCTGCAAGTGCTGAAACGATTGCGTAAAGTACTGTGAAAAAACCTTGAATTGCGGCAATCGGTAGACTGGCTGCTTTATCATGACAGCACGCATGCTCACAAAACATTCAAAATCAACTATTTTTGGGGGCTTCAAGTGATATGGCAACTTTTTCTCACCCTCACTACTCATCCAAAATTTCCTAAGACTCCCTAGGATAAAGAAAAAAAGCTAATAGGGAACGCGTTTTCAGAAGGATAGAGAGATTAAAAATAAATCGCAGGAAGCACTTAAGAGCATTAGTCCAGAAGAATGCAAAAAAATGTTTCGAACGGTATAAAATCCATCAGAAACAGTGCATATCATCCAATGGAAAGTATTCTAAAAGGAATTCATGTTTTAGCTATCTTAGAGGGGTCAGCACATAATTAGTGCGTTTTGGTCATTCCTTCCTAAGTCTCCCTAAGCAGGCAAGATTTTCCGTGTGTTTTTAGCAACTAATCGTTTTATAACTTTCGCAAACACTAGGCCTAGCTCGAAAAAAGCTTGTCTACCAAAATGATAACATGGTCTTTAAAGGTTATCGACGTGCTTGTTAACGTCTTCTTTCGGGCTTAGTCTGGCCAGACCGAAAGTGGACATCCTCTCCTATAATTAGTATTCCTAAGTGCATTCGTCGTTAGTACCCACTTTTAGTACTTCAGACTGCCGGCTGCGTATTTAATGCCGAATTAGGCTGCATGCAACTGAAGTAATTTATTGTTTTTTTTCTAAATATTTTATCGTTTAATTTTCCCTCAATATTGGCTTCCTGGTTAATCGGGTTACTGTGTTGTTTTTAGTCCGCGACATCAAACGCCGACGTTGAAGAAAGGCACCCTGTCTTCGCCGTGGGGGGTGAGCGGCCTGTGATCAAACAGAAGGAATGTGCCCCAACCTCGGCGGAGGCACAAAAGGAAGATTTGGTCATCCTTAAACCATCTGGAAGCACTGAACCAAGCAGTCAAGGCGTAGATGCCACACACCCACCAAAACCAGCCACGGACATCAGAACAGAGGAGCAGGAGGGTGGTAACAAAGATGAAAACGACGCCGACGCTCAGCTCTCTAACTCGATTTCAGCTGTCTCCGGAGCCACTGATAAATATGACCCGGTAGGACTGCCTGACGGTAAGCGTAGGCATAATTTGTGATAATGCTGGGGCAGGTGGGACGGGGGGATAGATTAATGACCAGGCGTGTTTTTTTCCTATGTTTACTTATATCTAATTATATACTTGGGACAACAGAACCCTAAAAATAGTTATTTATAGGGGGTTCATCGAGATGGAGATTTGTGGAGGGAGATTAATGCTTATAAATTAGAACTAAAAGTATATGAAATCATGTACTTTTCGTTAAAATCAAAGTCATTATCAGCATTATTTAAATCCAGAGTACTTTTTTATTCTTTACATCTATTAACAAGGTCACATTTCTAATGATCGCAGCGTTAAAAATTTAGACAAGGTACACCAGGAGATTAGGCAAAGCCAATAACGTGTGTGTGTGTCCTGATGGCTTCGCCATATCAGCATTATGTCAACTATTTCCATTTCCGTCTCTTTAGATGGTTGTGGTGGAGACTTTCGGATAGTAGCAGATGAAATATGCAACGAGGTAATCAACGTGGCCCGTAAGTTCACACTTCCGTTAACGGATACACTTTGCTCGTGTTTCTTGATTATCTACTATCCTCTTAATTTGATTAACATTTAGAAACGTATGTTTGCCACCTAGTTTGGTATAATATGTCAATTTGCAGAGGACAGCACGTGAACAATGCACATGCAATTTATAAGAAAGATTGTGAGACTGATTTACTTAACTACCAAAACATTATTGCTTACAATTAGTTACATTTGATAAGAAACATTTACTCCCTGATAAATGCATTCTACTTTAGTGGGTATGAAAGATCTACAATGCGAGCCTATAGTAAGAACACGTCAAGACAAGCCAAGCAAGATAACAAACCTATAACGAAATTATCTGCCTAAGCCGATCAGATTAGCACAAAGGCACTGGGCAAAATACCAGTTATTGATACCGTAACTCACACCAGTTAAAATGCTGCGCATAACAGTTCATACGTGAACTTAAACAACTAGAGAATAGTTCAGGTTTAGCAAACACGCGACAACTAAAATAACTTTATCAGGCTGTGTATAAATAAAAGTATGACAAAGAGATACCTCACTTCCTTCCATTCTACCACTTAAGTTTTCAGCAGCAAATACTTTTGCCAGAACTTAGTTCCGAAGAACTTAGGCTTCTCAAAAATGGCAGCATTTAATGTCTACGATTTAACATTGTAAAATATAATCTCAAAATTCCAATTTAAGGGTTGTCCCTCGCGCAAATAAACAAATAATTTGTTTCATTTAGCAGCCATTAGTTTAGTTACTTAATGAACGGGTGGGCTTTGTTACTTACAAATCTGTCATAGGTAAATTAGATGGCTCATCGTCAATGAGGTGGAAGCTTTTGGATCATTTTACTTTCTTACTTAAAGTTTTCTCTATCATTATGCTACGAACATTCCGAAAGGATATTATATATTATATGTGTTGAGTGTTTGTCTTTTGAAATTTGTCGATTACTTATAACTAACATACCTAACATGATAGTTATTGAGTCACATTGTGGGTCCGAAAACGAGTATCTTTCTTGACAGGCAGTAGTTTGATGATAAGGAGAGAATTCCACGTCCACCCAAATATACCAAGAGGGGTTTTATTAGTTGCTCTGCAAAAGAAAGATTTTTTTAGCAAAACCCAACCAATAACACCGTCAGATCTTAAACTCAAATCCGTCTGCACTCCTGCTAGTACATATAGAATGATCGGAAATAACTATTAATTGGATCACTCACAGAAAGTCCTGTAAATCAATTTCAGAATCCTTCGAAGATGAGGTTGAAGCGGCAGCAACGGATCTGGTAGACAATGTCCTCGCCTGCGCTTGTGAAAGACTTAATGAGCAGCCCACCCCTAGCCCGCTGGATCTGCATACCGCAGATAGTGGGATGGGGTCTCTTTTGGAGCCAAGTACGGTGAGTGATGAAGAAAGAGGAGGCGACTCGAAAGTCTCCAGCTCTATACCACGAACAGAACCGAAAAGCCTCCCGGCAGAAACCGCAGAAGCAGCCGTCAAGAAGTTACAAGCTCTTGACGTGACCTGTGAACCAGTTGTTATCCACTCTGTCACTCTTCACACCACAATATCTGGTGGCTACCCTGAAGAAGCCAACGAAAACAAATAGTCGCATTTCTCCCCCATCGGTCCTGCCGAGCAACATTCAGTCCACAGGACTTGTACTAGATTAACTCCTGCCCCTGAGTCCTTGTAAAAACAGAGGAATATACTATAAGCAACAGTAATCAGAAGAGGCTGGTACTCTAACAACAGCTCGGGCTAAATGTGCAGGCATCGGTTTGCACTGTCCCTGCCAAGGCTGTTAATATTATTTAAAATGTGATTACTTCCGAAATTTCGCCCTCACTCCCGCTCTGTGTTGCCTGGGAGCACTCAAATCATCTTGTATTTTGAATAGACTCTGATTATTTACTGCCCCATCTGACTTCATATATCCCAAGCGTTCCTATTTTGACGAAACTAATTGCAACTTGATGATGCATAATTCAACCTTCCCCCAGTGTAAATACATAAGCAGTTCTGATTGTATACATATATATCGGCTACACACTTTTCAGCTGAGAGATCATGATTATGCCGCTTTAGTTACCAAGAAAGCATAAAAGAGACTTTTACTTTTGCAGCTTCACCTGACATACCGCCGAGGTAGACTAATTCGGCACTATAACCTACTTAATTTTGACGAAGTGGAATTGCGTGGTTAATTTACGAAACTAAACACTGTACCCCGGAATGTGGCAAGCCTAGTTAAAAATACTTCTTTTTTCACATCGGCCGATGCTCTAAAAGTTGATGGGAATTTCGGACGAAAACATCGGTGTTTTGTGCGTGATTGAGGGCGGGTTTTAGACGTTTGCTCGTTTGCCGCTTGCTAGAGTGACCGATACTGTGGCCTTTTAAGTTCCTCCGCAATTAACACGTAACATGTCTGGGTTTTTGGCTAATATTTGTGTTGCCAGTGATGGTATTAAGTAAGCCGTGTAGAAAAACTGGTAACATCATAAAAATGGGCTATGCCGTAATTTTACCAATAGGCGTTAGAGTTGTCTTTTACGGCCGATTTAAATGTGGTGTGGTTTGTTCACAGTAATTAGTAACTGTCTACAAACGGTTGCCTGCAAAGCAAAACAAGACAAACTGCTTTTCAGCAGAGGAATTTTCCACCAATCGAAAAGAAATCAACACAAACATTTGAGAGGCTAGCTTAGTTTTTCGTCCCTCAGGTTTGGTCAATCCAGACTTTTAATTATTCAGGTAATAATTCAACCTTAATCAATAATTTTGCGGAAAGAGGAGATTATTTTAACTTTTCTATGCCAAACGTTGTCAAAATCCAGAGACTTGTTTTCAGCTGCTCTGATTTTTGAATGGATCACGATGTGCTTTAGTTTCCTACGGCCACTCGAAGTTGCCTACCATAAGGCTAAGAGACGGTGCAGACAGAATGCTTTTGCTTCGGCCGTAACTGTAAGGGATACTAGGACATAGTGCTGAATAGACAACCACATCGATGTGCAGCCACACCGTATCTTACCAATCTGTTTTAGAAACGTTTGGTATGAAAAAATACCTATAATTTATGCGCACCTGTCCTACTGGGACTGAATTGTTTTTTACTGTTGAGCGATAAAGATATAAAGGCGGGAAAACTTTACTTTCTTAGTCGGATAACTATGCCAAAATTGGAAACTGACGAAAGTACGTTTCAGTGCGGTAGCGTCTCGACGCGTCCCGAATCAAATGAAGTCAATTGTTCTATTTTAACTGTGACACCTTTACTAGTGATCAGCCGAGAAAAAGCTGTTTTCTCTCCTATAGAATGGAGGAAGACCTATTAAATACAGAAGGTTTAAAAAGCAGATAAAATGAACAGCTGATGGCTAGCACGAGTGTTCTTGAAAAGGAAGATAATTTAGTTAATAAACAAGGATAAACTGAGGGAGAGAGGCGATCATTGGACCGGTAATTTTATTTTGTTGGCGCCTCGTACCCTCGTCCGAACCAATCACCATCTATCGCCACCCGAAGGATGATGGGAGTGCGAAGGATGCAGGTGGTATGCGACCTATCCAGCTGTCGATGCCGGCGGTTGTAGCTTGCACGCAGTTGGCTTGGCCGTCCACATCCGCGTAATTAGTTTCCGCAGTTTCTTCATTTGCGTTGATTTTTTTGGCGCGAGAAATATGCAGTAATTCAATTCACTGATACTGGCAATGGAGTTCTTGCTCGTTTACTTGCTCCTAATGGGGTTAATTATCTGTTCATACAAAGTATCCTCACTAACTACAGAGAACGGAGGTCATTACGCTTGCTACCAGACAGCGTTTTGGTAAACTATGATTCTAGTAACTCGCGACTCATGTGGTTGTCACGGCTAACCGTACATGAGGGTACGGTCAGGTCCTGTCGAATAAGCCGCAACCTGAAGGCTAGCGTCGTTCCTTCTCCCGACTGTCGCATATTCTGCTATCCGCTTCCGGCGTAATCAACCAGACTCTATGGTTTATTTACTTTCCTTGCAACTGCCAGCGATCAGGTAAATGAATTTAGCCATCTCCCGCTCTAGCAAAGGGTTACTTTTTGCTGTCACCTGTCATTCAGCTCGATTGCAATGAAGTTAACATTCAGATACCAACTTCAAATGTTCGGAATGTGGTGCTGGCAAGCCAACGATTCCAAGTGCTATAGGACGGCCTCATCTACAAGCCCAGAAATCGGTAAACATAGTAATGTGTCATCGTCGTGTAGCGCTCACCGATCGTATTACGGGATGAACTCGTCCAGTGGTGCTTTGGGGCTCACTCTCGGCAGCATAGTAACGTTTGGAACCGAAATCCCATTAACATCTCACTTCACGTAGATTTTCCTTCAAACGTCAAATGTGCCATGAGACATTACATCATGTCAATTTGGGCTTCTCCTGGGCGATTTGCAGTCTCATCAGATTTACTTTGTACGAGTAGTTTCGTGGCCTTGACCGTCATGTTCTGATAAAGAAATATAGATATGGATATGACAACAAACTATTTCATAGCCTCTTTTGCCAGGAGGCTCCTTCTTTCAGGAGTTGTCCACGAATTGTTTCAAAGAAATGACGGTCAATGCCCGTCCGTAGGTTCTAGAATTTTTGAAAATGCGGCAGTAGTAAAACGAGTGTCCTCTTGGGAAAGCCACAGAATGACCCTGAGAGAATGTCTTGGACTGTCGCCAATCGTCGACCTATGAGCGACATAGAACTTCCGTTCATCATTGTCTGCAAAGAAACACATTGATGTTGTAACTTACCATACTAACAGCCTAGGTACTTGCTAAAAGGC
>UYRU01045692.1:2334-12832 GCA_900617775.1 Dibothriocephalus latus | reverse complement strand
TTTTTTCTTTGATTCCTGGAATTAACACACGGAATTCTACTATAACCTATAAAAAATCATTGGCCTTAGTAAATTGATCAACGGATAATCCCTCGTATCATCTTCTGCTGAAGTGGTCGTGTGCTTGCAGGGGTATTCTTAACAACAAATCAGGTGTGTATATCCTTGCAGCAACCCTCGATAGGACATCTGTTGGACTTCTACAACACAAAAATTACATTTTATTAGCGAAACCGTTGGTTTAGCAATGACATAAATTGGACTTGTCCATACGTTTTGTTTTCATATGCAAATGTAAACAATGCGCGGTAACCTAGTCCTCGAGTGAGCACTTCTGAGTAGCTGAATTGTGATGAATTCGATCTTTCCTGCCAAAATTCATATTCTGACGTTCACTCAGATTACTCTTCCATATAAAACTGTATTTAATCTAACACCTCATTAATTACTTCTGGCCTGCCGCCTAGTGTCCGGCATGCACAAAACACATGAACCGTTCTGGTTTGTACATAATTGTCTCTTCTAAGAGACAATTATGTCTTTCCTCCTGTTAATAATTACAATAACCGTCTTTAGTTGCCTTAAGAGGCACTTTCAAGTTCAGACATAATCTGACTTTCTAGTTCATAGCATTTTACGTGGACTTTTCGGTCACCAAGCCGAAATTAAGTATAAATCCATGTATATATTAATTATAACTTCTTGGCTTATAATACAAGAAAAGGCCTTCAGTTTCTCTATGAAGGCCTCTCATCTTATCAACTGTGTTGTAAATATTGGGTCGTATTTTGGACAAATAAATAGAACCGGAGCTAAGCATGATGTTCACTGTCATGGCAGTTACCAATGCGTAAAGTTTTCGACCTTGTGAATAAAATAAATCTCACTTTTACTTGCTCTTTAAAGTACACCCTGACCACATTTGGAATTAGAGCCTGTTATTTAGTACAACACGAAACTCAGGTTCGTAATTAAATATGCCCACAGTCACTTCCCCTGATGGAAATGTTCTAGGTGCAAAGGATCTACTGGTTCTAGGTCGGACCAAAAGGTCTAGGTGAATTGACCCCTAGACCCTTTGGTACGAGTGCGGCATGAATAAACATCTGGACGGTATTCCGTGCGTTGACTGGGGGAGGTTACAAGCCTTCATCAAAATCGATGGTCGACCACACAAACAGAAGCTCTCCCCCCAAAAAACCCTGCGCTTGTAACCTCCCCCAGTCAACTCACGGAATACCACCTAGATATGCATTCACGCCGCACTCGTACCAAAGGGTCTAGGGGTCTATTCTCCTAGACCCTTTGGTTCGAACTAGGAACAGTAGATTCTTTGCACCTAGAACATTGTCATCAGGGTCAGACACAAGAACTTTCATTTGTACATAGGAAAATCTAAATTCTATTGCTCCTGATACATAATTTTTATCTTTCTAGATTTTCCGACCTTTCTTATATGTTTTTATCTCTATTTTGTATTCCAGTACCTTTAGTTTACACAGTACCTCTCCAACAGTTAGTACTCGGGTTTGCCTTCCCTTGTTTATCAACTCACTACAACCATCTTTCTAACTTGGTTTTAACTATGCACTTTCAAACTCTGTTTAGATTTTTACTCTTTGCAAAATATTTCTGGAAATTAGCTCTCTGTTTTATAGTCAAAATATTTGTTACTACATCTTTATCTTCTCTGCCTGTCTTATAAAGGCATTCGTCAATGCTCTATTTAATTGGACTAATTTTTTACGAATAATGTGTAGCCGACCTGCGCTTTATGCTTAATATTTTTGTATATACGTTACTTTCGGCATGCAAATGAATTCTAAAGTAGTTTAGAACTCCAATCTACAATGAATACTTCATTTTGCTTATTTTTGAGCCGAAAGTTTAGACTATTTGTTTTACTACACCTCATATTTTAACTTCAGTGATCGAATCTGCGTTCTTTGCAAGTCCACTTTTCCTGTCCTAAACTAATTATGACGAAAATCCGTAATACACGTGGAATATAAAATACAGGAAGAAACTCCAGCATAGACAAAGCGAGACCGCAACAGTCCCTTTTAGATTATTAGTAATCGAACTCACTCTCTGAATGACATGGATAATATGCTTATGTAGAGAATATTTTCTGCCGAAGAAATTTCAGACATATGAAGGAAGAGGATGTATACATTATGCTATGACTATTATGTTTTCAGGTGATAAAAAGGTGCACGGATTTACTATAATCCTTACTCATGAATGAAGATTTGAATACACTATAGTGTCACGTAAAAGATACTGACTAATGACTTGCGGACATTTGTGTTACGAACGGCCATTCCGAACGTAATTTATCAGTAAGCTCAGGAGCGTCTGGATGTTATTTTATCTAAAAATATATTCTACATTTTGGCCATTAAATATTATATCCTCTAACATTGTCCCGATTCCTTATTGGTAGATGACAGTTTGAGTTCACATTTAACACATGATATTTAATTTTTACTTTAAGTCTTTTTGCTTTCGATAACACTTAATAGATCGTTTCGACAAAATACTCAATCGTCAATGTTAATTTTGAACCTTAGAGTCATTTTCCACTTGTTATAATAACGTGCATGCATTCTACACATTGTTTAAACACAGTATGTCAGTTTAAAGGCGAATTTTATTCCTTCGTACCTCTAAGACTAAAATTCAGATAAAGAATGTGAAGGATTGTGAAACCCGTTCCATACATCACAAAACCCGGCGAAGAATAAGTTTACTACCAAAATTTTATTTTGCGTTCACTTCAACCAGGGAAAAGCGGTTCTAAAATCCAGTGTCTCCGATATTCATCGGCCTTTCCCGATGAGCGCCCACACATTTATCCCCGTACAGTCACACTTATCTTAAAATTATGACATGATTCGTAGCTGTTCTACTATAGCAATGTGTTTTACATAGTCAGTAAATTGCAATATCGTAAGGGTCTGTCAAGGCAAGCAGTGCGCTAAGAAAGACCCAGATGATGCAACTGTTCACAAACAACTCCCGGAGTCCTAGTTACTTGACGTAAACATAATTAAGCATCTTCTTTCATATTAAGCAGTATAACTGACTATTGAGGAGCTGAAAGTGTCCTCGCACACTACCCATCTTTTGTCGTTTTTATTGTTTCCTTTCAGTGAACTCTTGAACCGCCTGCAAAACTCAAGTGCTTCAAGGTTTTCTTAAGTTAGCTGGATATTAATTCTTACTTAAGATCAAAACATGTACCTTGACCTGAGACCGTATTCGAATACAATACGGCTTTTCTTAGTGAGTTATGAGAAGGCATTTTTAATGGATTAGCATACGAGTATAAGAGAGGAAGTGGCCCCACTACTCCTACTATGATCTAATTCTCTTACTTGCTGTCAGTGTGTGTCTTTGTTTCCAAGATATTTACCAGTTAAGACATTTGATTTAATATTTTTTAATCATTATCTAAAGTTGATTCAAAACTTTTTCTGAGCTTGAACATGCTTGCTCGTAATTTTAGTTCAAGGAGACACATACCGTTTTCATTTCCAATTTTGGATCAAATTCCACTTATAAAAAGCAGGTTTTTGAACCACTTGTATTTGTGTGAACTATATATTTAATAATGCTCATAATCGGCACTATAAAATAACTCAAATGTGTTCTTGCAGGTGTTTGAAATAGCTTTGTGGTGGAAACTACGTTTCTTGTTCAGTGTCTTTACTATTAAGTCCCCGAGTAGTAATGGAAATGACCGATTTCTGTAATTAACTTTTATGCAATTATTTCTTCAAACTGTACGTTTTCTAGTTTTTTTGTCAGAGCTGAACTCACAGTAAATACTTGTAAACTTATTTCTTTTCCTAACCCCTTGAAGTGTTCTCACTTTTTTATAGTTTTGGCATCTTCTTAATACACATGAGTTTACTCATATGTTTCAGTCCTAAAATTCTTTATTGAAAAAAATATTTATATAAATTTCTCATGATTTTAAACTAGGAAAAGTTTCCATCCACCCGCATATAAATATTTGGAACCCACAAGCAAGCCTAAACATGATTAGCACTGTATTTCTTTCAGAAGGACAAAGTTCGATCGCTGGGACAACATGTTTGCTTGACGTTTCGACATCCGTCACGTACTCCTCATCAAAGGCATGAGCAGAAGGTAATAGCAATAATTGCGTTCATGCACGACAGATAGGCCCATAGAATAAGGGAAATGTTTTCGAACTTCGCGAATACTTTCGTTCTTACTGTCAGCGTGGATAAGCCATGTTTATAAGTTGACCAGTTAACTGGATTTCAGAGATGTTTAGAAGAGCATATAGCCGCCAAAGTTTTTAAAACTTGTCATACAACGGGGAACATGGCACAAAGACTGAGTAGCAACAATTGTTTTATACGAGTTTGTGGATTGCACCGGCAGAAAGTAAAGTAATACAAAAATAAGTTCAGAACGATATACGGGATTTTAAAAAATCGAGATTAAAATGTTGGTTAAGCCAAACCCGAGAGGATGTGAAGCATAAAAATTATAGGCTAGCCTCGAGAAAATGTAACCAAGCATCGATATGTACATACATCATAAGTGTATGGTAGTGAACACCGAAGAGACTTCAAATATTCTCATTGACGCTGGACACAACATTGAAGTAATAGCTCTAGCGACAGTATATAACGCTTGGGTGAAAAACGATCCAAAGAGAGGTTAAATACATACCTTGTCAATAGTTATTAGCAAAAATAATATATACGGTCATTATATTAACTTTTTTCAATGCAACATACTGCAAAGCCCTACGAGAAACAAAAACAAGCCAGATCGCTAAGATAAACCTCGAGTAAAAACATCTACTTAAAAAGGTAAAATGTTGAGACTAATTATCTGTCAACAATAGTCACAGTTCGCGATTTAAAAAAGAGCAAGCTCCAGCAGACATTTAAGAAGGAAACGCGATTGCTGAAACATGGCTTGATTTTCCTATGTTTTTGGTTTAACGCACAATCACCTGGCCAGAATCACTACGAGAAAAGAGTAATGAATATGGTGGTTATTTGTTAATTTAAGTATGCAGTTGCTATGCTAGTATATCGGTTGAGCTACGCGTTCGGTCTTTGGCCAGAATTGAGCACCTAATTCAACACTAAGTGTCGGCACTCCCAGTTCACGGATCACGTGCATTACAACCAAAGGTCAAACACGATACAGTAAAGTAATTCATGCTGGACAAGGACATAATTACGTCCCCTACGGACTGAAGACCGTAGACCGTCGTATTGGGCGAGAAGGGCTACCATCAGTAGAGAGATTAAGAAACGGTGTTAGTCCAAATGCATAGCCTTTTATAAATGCAGAAAGAGGACACATTTTCTATGTATCTTTCATATAACTCTCAGAGCACGTTGCCAAATTCTAACATATTGCGTTTTTCCGCTAACTCGATTCTCAGTTTTCTGGCCATTCGGTATACATCGGAATTTAATGCAAGATGTTCGGTTTGTGACGTGTATGACCATGTATTCTGCCCATCTTAAAATGGCAATTTTTTCACACTAGATTGTATGCTGATCAAATCCAAGGCTAGCCCTCGAAAAGAACTATTACCTTGTGCCGCTAACTCAAGGCATGGATGGATGGCCAATCTTGTTGCAAATAACTACAGTCTCTGGAGAGATTTTTACGCCTTTTTTCTTTCTAGTGGAGGTATTTACGTTTTTGTACAAGACCGAGTACTATCCTTATCCGGTGCCTAGACTGTTGGCCGACATCCTACTTCTCCTTGTCCTAATCACTATGGATTTCATCAAGAATGCTATCTCTTCACGTGGTAACCGTCAACGAGTTCTCTTCCTCCTCTACGTTTCTATCTTACTTTCTCTTGTCGTCATCGGCTTGACTGTCTGGCTGCTCCTTGGCCAAGCCTATACCCTATTTTATGAAATGGTTCTCGGCGTACTCGGCGGTGTTTTATGGCTTTTACAAATCCTCTTTTCTATTCTGGTTCTTTATGCATACACAAAAGGCTCAAAATGATTGATTTTCACATCTTTGAAAGTTTGTTTTATGACTTGCTCTGAGTACACAACAGATGGTCAGGCTTTATTAAGCTTTGACTCTTTGGAACGATTAGAGGGAAACGAGCATCTATATAAAAAATCCCCAGGGCGATCTACCGAGGTCCTTATTAAGTACTCTGCTATTCAGTATAGGTAATCGGCAACAGGGGTCGATTATCGAAAAAAGCTCACTTTAGTATAGAAATGCGGGGCAAGACCTGACTTTGATTTGTTGCTTTATTTGATTGTAATGGCGAATACAGCATTTATTCAAAAATTAACGGGACTTTTGGCCCACATTTCGCACATGTACATGAAACCTTGGCCCAGTTTGGCATATACTAGCTGGGATCTATAAGTTCAACCAAAATGCCAAAGAGGATGCACTTTAAGGCAATTCGAATAGCAATTACTGAGAAGTAGAAGCCGGGTGGTTCAATGCTGAAGAAAGTTGGTAAAGTCAGGAGGCTCTCGCTGTTGAGACGTAAATTGTAATTAATAGCTTTTGTATTAGCGTTGAGGTGTTCAATTGTGTCTACGTTACCAATCGCTTGCGCACAATCTAAAACCACTGAAATGGGAAATTTATATACAAAATTTGAAGAAAGTGTTATGCGAATTCCTACTGGATGACCAAATATAACTCGTTTTGGTCAGATGTCATTAAAACTAAAGAATAATTCGAGTTTGGTCTCTGTCATGTTGCTATTTTCATGGTCCCCCGCAGCCAGTGGCTTCTGGACCAGCGAACAGAATGGCATTTGACACTACCAAGCCCTCATATACAGGGGAATTGTGTTCTTTAAATGGCAGACTTAAATAGCCATTTCATAGTTAGTAACGAACATCATGAATCCTCGTGATTTTCTATACGAATGGAGGTATTGTGGGCCTCTGGCAACATCGTTTAACGTGTCCACCCTGTCTCCGATTTGCGGATATGTCCCATTGCGTATGCTGCAGCGTGGTGTCGGCCAGGTGAGCGGCCTTGCGTTTTGACTTTAGATCATGATGCCGGGAAGTTGAAATCGCCGCTAGTATACATAGAAATTGCATTAGGCGAAAATGGTGGGCGTAATTAGCTCTGACAAATGTTTAGAACTCGAATATGTCTCCTGCACACTAACATTTAGTGCGGAAGATACACCTTAAAGTGCTGAGAGCAATGAAAATATTTTTGAATGAAATGCTGAACGAAAGTAATAAATCAAGGAAACCTACTGCTGGCCATGTAATAGAGTAGGCAGGAATAGTAGATGCTGTGTTCTCCTGAATTATTCCATTCAGCGTAAACGAAGTGTGAAACAAATCCAAGCGCCTGCATTCCGATGAGTATAATTTGAAGGTAGTACGTGAGTACTGAGTCCGTCCAAGACCATGCAAATTGTTGCACTGTGTATAAAAGCAACAGAATTTGCAAATAAAAGTAAAATTTCAGTTTATTTTCTGGACATCCATTAAAATGTGATAGTAGTAACCGCGTAACCATTCGAAAAGACTGCACAGAAATCGAAGTCTAAATTGTCAGCGCAAATGTCACTGGTTTATTGGAGGTTTAAATGCTTTAATTACCATGAATACATCGGTCAAACATCCGCAAACTGGTGTCATATTTAGAAATGGGTTTGCATATTGAAATGAATAAAACATAAAAAATGGACCTACTATATGCATTAATGAAGTGCTTGTCCCTCTTCGATCCCTTCTCCTTGGAGTGATAAAAGTCAAAAAGCGCGTCTAAATCCTCCTGAAAGTTGCTCAAATATCCCTTTTTTGTGACTTTGTCAAAGGCGTAACTTCCATTATTCTGTTTGGTGTTGGTCTTTTCTATCTTAACCCAGGGGATGCTGTTATAACCGATAACAGTCAGTGTAAAATTGGTGAAAATTATTAGAGCTACGGCGGTTTTATAGAGGAAACGGTCGTGATTCACTCTATCTACCCTTCTTGCCGTCTTCAACATTGGGAATGGCGCTTCCCACGGTGTCTTCGGTGTCGTTTAAACATATATCGATTTTCATTCGTATAAATTTGAAATCAGGCATCCCAAGAAATGTAATTAGAAGAAAAGGCGTTCTTTGAGACACAAGGCAAATTTATTTAGTAAATTTTCGAGACTGGTTCCCCAGCTCGTTTTCAGACTAGGGAGGATGTACAACGAACAATTAAAATTTCAGACGTGCAGAAAAAATCACCTATCATGTGGAGGGAGCGCTGATTGGCAACTGCGATTTATGTCAGTCCGTATTCCTCGAATCTCGTCTCTTCCACCGTTCTTTGAGATGTTTGTATATTTCATCCAACTCTATATCGGAATTATCGGAATGCATGGCCTCAAGAAATTATTAGCCTTTTTGGAGGGGCAAACTCCGACTATGCGTATTTTATCCTATGTGAATCTTTGTTCTGTATCAAGGCTATGCATAGCCACTTCGGATAAATCGTCACGTCTCTTTACTGTCAGTTGGTGCTCATGAATGCGCATGGAGAGGGACCTTCCTGTTTGGCCACAGTATGCGGTATCACAAGCTTCGCATGGGATCTTGTAAACGACTTCTTTCTTACCGAGATAACCAAACCTATCCTTAGGGTGTACAAGCCGGGCACGTAAAGTGGTCATCGGTTTGTGCGCCACTTTTACTTTTTTTCCTTAAGTGCCTTTCAACGAGTTCGGACACATTCTTATATAAGTGAGGATTCGCCATGTATTTGTTTGTGGCGCCTGAGTGAAACTATCTAGTTCCTTTTCTCTAGATTGTTTTTTTTTTCATGCATCGGTGTACAAAATCTGTGGGGTAACCTTTGTAGAAAAAATTCAAACAGATAATGTAGCTCGACTCGGTACGTAACATCGTCAGGGCAGCGAGTCTTCGTTCGACGTAGCGGACTGTTGACGGCACCCCTTTTGTGAGAGATGTGTTTGTTGTTCTCATAGTGGAGAATAATTTCTGCATACGTGTCCTTGCGGTAGACGGACGTTTGGAATGTTACGCTAGTTTTGCGCCATGCGAGAACATCTAGAAATGGGAGTTTATTGTTAATCTCCTTCAAAAGCGTGAATTGAATTCCCGGAATCGTTGAGTTAATGATGTTGTGGAGCGTTTCTTGTTGGTCCCATTTAACGACAAAAATGTGTCATCTACATATCGTACCCACAACGTAGGGTTAACTAATGGAAGAACCCTCGATTCCAGCTTCTGCATTATAACTTCGGCAAGGAAACCAGCAATGGGTGACCCCATTGGAGCTCCTTTGATGGTCAAAAGAAAAATGGGTTTCTAGAAAAAGGTCTACGAGTTCAAGCAAGGTAGCTGTGGGAACCTTTGTTTCCTATTTCTTTAGGACTTCCTCTGTGCATGGTCTTGCCACATCTAGTGGTATAGAGGTGAAGAAAGAAACAACGGCAAAGGAGACCACTATCTCATCATCGGAGATTGTGATTCCTCTCAGTTTCTGTAGAAAATCTGTGGAGTTCTGAATGGACATTTCACAATCCCTCATAAGTGGATGGAGTTGACGGAATAGCCACTTAGAAATGTTGCAATTCGATGCACCGATTAATGATACGATCGGTCGCAGAGAAACTTCAGGTTTATGAACCTTGAGCAATCCGTAGATTTTGGCAGTGGTCGCTTCGGGTTGTTTCAGAGACTTTGCAATGTCGCCTGATAGTTGTTTCCTCCCTGAAAGGCGCTTCAAGATTTATCAATAGACGAAATCTGTTTCTTGATAGCGTCTGTGGAAAGAGATTTATAGGTTGAGCTATCCTCTACTAGTGACAGCATCTCATGCGTGTAGTCTGATTTATCTATGATAGCAGTTAAGCCTCCTTTTTCTGCGGGAAGTATGATAATATATTTGCTAGTTTTTAAGTGCCTTCTTTTCTTCAGGAGATAGTGATGAAAACTGATTCCAATCTTCTAAGGCATGGACCCTGCTGTTTTGGACTGTAAACCGATCATCTTCCTTGAGGTCTTCTTTTAATATAATGGACTCTAAACTAGCTAGGCAGTCCAAGTAAGTTGAATCAGAAGGATTTTGGGTAGCGAGTCCTTGATAGGGTACTGATATGTGTACGTTCCAGAACTATCATCTTACAGAGTGGCAGGTTTATAAATGCAAAAATGCTTGCAGCGCAACAAAACAAGTCCATCTTTTCTATATTTTAGGACACCATGTGTAGTCTCATAAAAGACCCCGGTAGGGATTTATCATAGGGCTAGCCAGTGGAAAAGTCTCCTAACCCAAGTGGTTTACGGAATTCGTGGTTAAAGGTTTAATGCTTGATTAACGCGTAGTTAATGCGGGTTTAATGCGTGATAAGTGCACAGGAGGAAATAAATTAAAGGCACCTGTAATTTTTTTACTGAGCCAAGACGTTGGCAAAAGGTCATGACAAGATTAAAAGGACTAAGAAAATTGTAAGAGCAACTCCTATTGGCTAGCAA
>UYRU01045669.1:2749-14583 GCA_900617775.1 Dibothriocephalus latus | reverse complement strand
TTAGAGGCCTTATAAAAAGCCTCAGAGCGCGGAACGCATTTCATTTTTGTTTTATTATAAGCCTCATCGCTAGGCCAAGTAACTTTGGTGACCAGGTACTCACCATTATTTTAGCACAGACAACCTCCTCACGTCCACGCCATGCCCGCAGACTGGCGCAGTCCTCCTGGCGCTCCCACACTCGGCTACGTTCAGATGCGTTGACCTACGTAGGGTCACTTCACGCACCCCCGCCCCCTATCCGCGTCTGGTGCCGTCTGCAAACTGTAGGTGTGACCTCTCAGCCCACACATACATTGCCTCTTTGCCGAATTGCGTACACTTGCCTTCCTGCCGCCCAACTGGGCAAGGTAAGGTTCAACGTCTTCACTTACCTCCCTAACCCAGCCTCGCTTGCAGCTCAATTGACGGGACCCGGCCATATTTTCAAGTTTGGCGAGGCCAAAATCCTCCCGAGAGATGACTACCGCGTTAGCTTCGAGCTGCTCGAGTCATGGTTCTCAGGCTTACAGTCCATCATCAAGCGAAACGATTTGGCAATTTCCTTCTGTGAACTGAGAAATTGCCTAAGCAAGAGAATCATTCACTTGAGAAGAGCCGGGCCCAGCAACAAATTAGACGACAGTGAACGTGTAGTGGGTCGCGCAGTTACCAAGCTCGCATCCAACAGGGACAAGGAAATCGCGGCAATTAATGAGTCGAACGCGAATTGCCAAGATATCACCGCACCAATTAAGAGCCATTGCAGTTATCGGACACTGAATTGAAATTAGAAATTTAGAAGAGGGCTTTAACTGAAAACCTGACATGAATCAGTCCATAAGGACATGGAGGTGGTTTTTTGGCCATTGGCATTAGGTCTCTGGCGCTGGCGAACACAATGGGCCACGGAGACTTCCACGTGGAGAAGCACCATACGGGAAATACTCGAGGCCTGGATAGATCATTCATGGTCACAGCCGTAACGAGTCAAGTGAGTGAGTATCATTCATACCCCATGGGATGATTGCAAGAGGAAACCATATAATTATAGAACGCAGACAGATGACATCTACGAAGTATTCATACTATGCTATCTGTGCATGGTTCACCTTTATCTGCGCGTTAGCCTCCACAGGAACAACGGCGAGCGCGTGTAGGTTGGGGGGGTGTGTTCGCTGGCTTCGGGCGAAGGCTAGCGCATGTAAGATAGGCGGGGTTGGTAGGTGACATCGGGTGAAGTGATTAAGGCGCATTTTTAACAATATTATCAACCCCATTTGGAAAAACGGCGAGCGCGCGTAAGTGGGGACGGGTGTCCAAAGACGTTGGGCAAGGTCACATAGACAATGTTTAGGGGGATCGTTGCAAAATGCGAGTCGAAGGACGTTGAAAACCGGCGCTCGAACCCACTCCTGCATATTAGTGAATCTGCGGTGGAAGAAAGCGGGAATTATGCCTACTGAACAGAACGAAGTAGTATTCATTTTAAGTCTAAAATATTGTTAGGCCTCACTGATCATTCGTGCCGGCTAATGTCATATAAACCACCTTGCTTCAGCCAGCCGTTATAATAAAATATACATTTGTGAAAATCAATGGTTAAAAACAAACGTAGAAACCCCAAGACAGAGGTATATGGCATGAGTTTCGTTATAACCGATCATGAAGTTACCTTTGCTTCAGTTCCAAACACCATTTTTTTAGGTAAATGTTCTTGCTTTTACGACATCTACTGCCCCGAATTGAATGAATGAAACCTTGATTATTATTTTACCCAAACCAACAAAAACACTTTGCACAACCATTCCTTAAATCTACGTTTAGGGATGGATGGGGGAACATTTTCTCTAATAACATAGTGGTTGCAGTTTGGAACGCTCTTCTCAAAGATCTCGGTCTATCCGCCTGCTTGAAAACATTTAACAGGAATCTAGACATGCATCAAACCTCTCTCTTACCAGCTCCGAAGTTACCCCTATGACCAGACAATAATTTATAATAATTACACTTCTCGGGCTAAATGAGCAGCCATGTATAATTACTCTCCCAGGTAACGATCATCTGCAAGATTTTAATATGTAAGCATGCAAGTTGCTTAATTGTTGACTTTATTTTTTATAAGGATACATTTTCTACTCACCCTGTTACCAATGGGGAATTCAAAGGCGTTGACGTTGTACTTCTCTAATACGACTGAATTTTACTCATATGCAGGCATGTAATACGGACTGAGTCTTTGTTTTTACGTGACTGACTGGTCCAAGTCACAAAGGCAACGGAAGGTGCCATACACAAACGGGTTAATAATGGCAAAATTATGTAAGTAGAGAATGTTTTTTAATCGCAAGTGGGCTAATGTCCTACATCCTCTGCCTTATTTAACGTATTAAGCCAATCAATTTCGACGATATCCACTGCGAGCTTTAAAGAATTGAAGCACGTGGTAACTGTAGCTGGATTAAGAAAACGTAGACTCGCCAGATCTACCTTATTATACGACCACTACGAAACTGGGTTCCAGTTGTTAAGACAACATCAATAATACAGGAGATGTGGTGGTGGGCAGACGGATGGCGTGAAAAACACTCAACACGCGTACCAGTAGCACGTCTTGCTAGTTATGCTCCACACAGGCCACATCTGACAGTCAGCCCACAAAAAGCCATTGCACACAAGAAGACATACAGGACCGACTGAGATGTCCAAGAGGGTCGACATCAATAATTTACCCGCCGCCAGCAAAAGACCACCGCATCTATATTCGACCACTGAGTTGGGAATATGCAATCGACCATCAATGTTACAGTGGATCGCAGATCACGTGAAATAAAAAAAAATATATATATATATTTATCTCAGACGGTTATTCAGAATCTAGTGATGTTAGTATGACAAGGAATATCTGCGTGACACATTATCTTTACTATTGATACGCTTCAATTTTTCCAAAGTTAGAAGAAGTTTATGACATAAAAATAAAAAGAACATTTTTTTCGGATAAAAATAAATTTTATGTCCCGCAGCAACACTAAGTAGAATACTAAAAATTAAATAAAATAAGGTGTAATAGAGACTATAGCGTGGAATTAAGGAGCAGGCATTGCCTGCAAATAACCCGTGATGTGTGACTACAAGCTAGCTTTGTTTGGTGGCCTACATAAAAATGCATCCACTTATTCATAGTATAATGTATTTTTACGGACGAATTCCGTTGACGGAAAGTTTCTCCGCTCATTGTGTTTTATTAATCCTCAAAACAATTCGGATCACGCGCCATGCATTCAAAGGACCTTCAGGGTCAAAAAACGAACACGTCACGTGGTTCTTCGACTATCACGTTTTATAACCCAACCGACGACCCCATTAAGTCTATTAAATTACCCAACAGTTCCCATCCAACTGCACCCATCAGATCAAATACATTTGCACACATTCATACTGTTAATTAGAAAGCCCGTCCATTTTTATGATAACGCGATATTTTTCAGTGGATTGGAGGTCGTGGACCAACTACACTTTTAGTAAGATTAAGGATGCTGTTATACCGTAGCATTCCACTAGAACGATCCTCTGCACTTTAAAGACGATTTATCTTACAATTTAAATGTTTGATTGGATACACATTTAAGGATAATTTCTTGATTAAAATACCACATTAAAAAATATTTCTGCAGTTATATCAATAAGCGAGAACTTGCTTTAAGTACAAAACATATAATTGAAAATTTTCCGAAGTCCGCTGTAAACGCCAGCATAAGAGTGGGTTAAATGAATGAACATGGTATATGCGTGGAAATTCATAAGCCAGCTTTGACCACAATTTTAGAAATAATATACATCAGACATAACAATGGATGTGAAAAGGTTTGGCAAAGATTTATACTAGGGTCTGAAGTACATATGAGCAATTGGATTCATGCAATGACTGAATGATTTTCAGACATTCCTGGTTAATGCGAATGCCTGGCAGACCAGTTGGCAGTCAGGACAGCAGTCGAGTATAAAGGGGTCGAGCTGGTGTTGCTACTGGCGAAGGACCATTTTGTAGCCACTGCGTAGTTGAAGCAGAGTACATTTTGAGACTTTCGGAATTTGTATAGCAATCGGAGGTGGATAGACATCCAAGAGGACTGGATGGATGGTTACTTCTTTTTTCCCCCAAGAGCGGCTCTCTGGTGAAGACGATGGAAGCCTGTCATGGTGACAGAGCCATCAACGGGTACATCCGAGAGGGAGAGGAAGTAGGCGACGGCTTCCTTCCATCCGTTGACAGTCCTGGTAAATTGTAGTGGCTGGCAGAACAGTCGCCATTCACGGGTTCGCATGTGCCGGACCAAACTGATGCGTGATCTTAGTGTGCGTTGGTGGTTAGCAAAGGACAGAGCAGAAGTGCGGCTAGCCCTCTGGAGTTGTGTTGGTGTTGCTATTAGCGATTAAGTTACTGGTGATAGCAGACTCAACATTGATAGTTTCAGCCCTTTAAGGTGTGCTTGGGTGATAAAATTTCGGTCACTTACGCTACACTGCGTTCAAATATAGCCGAATATACGCATGTTATAGGTCAAGGCATTGAGGCGTTGTTAGTAAAAGGAACGTATCTGAAGAGGGGGGGGCACTTTTCATTGCGGTTTATCTACACATGTACCATGAGTCCCATACATGATAGGAAATAGCAGGTTTCATCGAGGTAGGTGATTCACATAATAGTTTGTCAAGTGCACTGACGGTTACGTTTTAAAGATCGGTATTTAGATCTTCAGTTATGATGCCTGTGGTGTTACCGGTAAAAGTGTGTGTGTGAAGAACAGATATGGTCTGATTGACTATGCAGTGGATTCGGAGATGTCCAGGTGGTTAGGTTTTTCCAAATTTTATTCGCTGAATTTGTATTGCATTGACAGCTAATCCTTTAAAATTTAATTTACGAATGGAAGAGAATGTTTGCATTCCAGATATTTATATTGGTAACGAAGACGCACGATCTAGTACTGAAGCGAATTGTATTTTGTCCTGAGGTTTCGGGCTCCTGCAGGAATCCATTGTCAGATGTTTCTTGTTTTTTTGATGATTCTATTTCTGTAAGTATTTCCGCCCAACACAGGCACAGGTGAACACAGTCCACAGTGGCGTGTCGGCGACATAAACATACAATTATTGATTTTCTACACGGTTACAATTTTAGTTGTTGTACACACGCCATAAATAGCCATCCCATTTGTTGCTGTTTTTTCCACCTCTGACGATAGACTCCTGCAGGAGTCCGAAAGCTCAGGACAAAAACGTTTCGCTCCAGTGCTCGATCGTGTGCCCTACTTATCAAAAATTTAATTTATTGACTCAAATAGGGACGTCTTTTTAGGTTTACTAAATGTATTGCATTGCAAAATGTTGTCTGATTAACTGTATCGTACGAATTTTTTTAGCCATCTTCATTATGAGATAGAGGTTATAGTGTACATTAACGACCTGTATTAATGAATATGTTTTTTTTTATTTAAAACTGTTTTCTTTCCCATTGAAACAATAATGAAATGTAGAAGTCACCGATGACTTTTCACATACCAAATCAAAGTACACACCGCTTCTGAACTCCTGATTGTCAAATAAGTTTTGATGGAGACTAAAGTTAAGAATTAAATGATACGCGTTAGCGCTTAGTTCTCACCTACGCGATTCAGAAATTGGGTTTTTACGCACGTCTTCCGTTGACGGAAGACGAAATGCATACACGAACTTTCCTGTTTGAGTCTGTAGTTCTGCCAAAAAAGGATATGACATGGTTGTTCGCCAAACATTTTTATAATCCAATCCACGACCCCACAAACGCTAGAAAACTACCCAGTATGTCGTATTCAGCTGTTCCGGTCAGCTCAGAAACATAAACACACGTTTAATTTGCAAATCAGGAAGAGCGATATGTCATCGTAGAGTCACAATTATGATAAGGCGATGATTTAATGGATCGCAGTTCATTTATCAAAAAGGGTCTTACTAAAACAGCAGATGGTATTCTACAGAAGTATCATACTAGAAGTAGCCGTAGGAAATTGTAACAAGGCATGTTTGCTAGGCAATATATCCTTGGAGTTTAATCTTCTTTTTTGCACCCGTTTCAGGATGATAGCTTGAATAAAATACAAAAAGTGATCTTTAGCGAAGAAAATAGAAAACACATTTATATTTCAAAACTCTATGACTGCAATAACGTTACTGAACTATACAGTAAGCACCAGAATTCGTGTAAAATGCCGACATATGCGAAAGATTGATAGTCCTTCGCTAATCGGCTTTCACGTAGGTTGTGATACTGCTTATTCTGTAGCCTATTCTGAAGTATCTTCGGTCATGCTAGCATGCGGGCTTCGTTCTGACCACTAACATAACGAATGTGCTCTAAAAAGGCGGTGCTTAAATATTATGCTTTTTTATCAAAGATTTTGACTTTCTCCATAAATTAAAATATACAAGGTGTCCCAAAAATATATACACATTAGAATGATAGCAAACTTGGTGTTTATTATAATTTTATATTTCCAAAATTGAAAAGCATTTACAGGTATTACTTTATTGTATTTTTGCTGAATGTTCTCAAACTGGTGTTCATATTAATCCTTACGCGGCGGATAACGCGATGCAATGGAATCACACACAGCATGTAACAATTGGCTTGCTATTGGGCGCATTCCTGTTCAGTGGCTTCTGTCAATGTCATTATATAAAATATAGCCACATTTAAGTAAAAATAACAGTAAAATGGTTCTTATGAATCGTTCTGCTTTTTTGAAATATAAAATATTATAAACACCTAGTTATCAATCATTTAAAATGTGTGTTCATTTTTGAGACACCCTGTATTTTATGGAAAACATGCATGTTACAATTATTTGTTGTTCTGGTTTTGTAGAAAATTACGTCTTCATAAAAAATGTTATACCTAAGGAAAGGGTATCATTCTGTTTTGGATAAAAATTATAATTATGAGCTTTTGTTCGATTGTGAGGTGTTCATTCATTTTACATCTTATCCGTCAATTTATTAATGCTGCCTTTACTGTATAAAGCATGCTTGGCATCTATTGTAAACTTTTGTGAGAACTGTGTGATTTCTTCTTCAAACTGTATACGAGAGCGTACATTTCCTCAAAAAGGATGTACATAGTGCGCAGTCAGTGTACCAGTGTAGCAGTCAGTAGGTTTCAAAATTATTCTTCAATTTATAAACTTTTTTAAACCGAAAGGCATCCTTTCTTTAAGCGTAGAATTTGAAGAAGGCGTTATTTGCTACCAAACGACTACAAAATATACTTTTTCGTGCATGCTTTCCATAAATAGTTTGCATGAATTCTGGCGCGTACTGCATCAACTGTTGGACAGACAATTTACCGTAAGTCAGACTTCCGCTGTGGCCCCACGCATTCACGCGTATTAGATGGTTGGAGGACTTGACTTTTCGTGGAAATGGATTCTATAGATTTAATCTCAATGTGAAGGGTTCTTCATGAAATATAAAAAGACGAATTCCTGTAGCAAAGGCACTCAGACGAGGCATTTATTTACAAGTGTGCCGATCTGCGTGTTAATTAAAAATCACTGAATAACAGATGGACCGAAAACAACCGCCACCGAATACGGACCGCACAATCTCATGTGAGTGATACTTATTTTCCCACTGCCCCCACTGATCAAATGCGGATGATTATTAGCTGCTCACTTTCTGAAACACTATGGTATCCTGTTAAACTCATCGATGTAAGATAACCGTTTTTGTTCAGGTCTCATCCGTCTGACGACGAGCTAGGGAACCAGACTCGAAAATTTACCTTAAAAACTGTATTCTTACACAAAGGACCTTATTGCTCATAAAATATATCACTTGGGTGCCAATATTTCAATAGGATCGGTATGGCCATATACCAGAGTCCAATTCAGGCTTCTTAGGAAAGTGCATGGAATGGCTGAATGGTATTCGGGGATTCTGCGTAAATGCGACTAGTGCGGTAATATATGAAATCCTGGCGCTGGTTGGCAAGTCGACATGTACGGCTTTCGCTTGTGTCCGACCACAATTATGCGGGGGGCAGGAATTCGTCGTGGGGCCCGTTTAATGTGCGCCAAACTCGCCTCTTAGTCTTACAAGCAGTTAACTTTAGTGGTGGCATTAGTGAGGTATGTCAGGGAACAAAAAAATTTGCAATAATGCTGCAAAATAAAAAACAATTGGGAGTTTGTGTTGGGGTATATGCGCTGACCTCAAGTAAGAATACTGAAGAACATGTAAATGTCATGGCTAGCCTCAGATGGACCAATGGCGACTGCGTGCATGTCGGTTAAGATTTATCGCTAACCCCAGCTTGAATAACGGTAAGGGAGGGCAGAAGTTGGAGGATTGCGGAAAATTCACCCTATTTAAAAAGTGTTAGTAACCGGTTATCCCCATTGTAATTTGTTAGAGGCCATTTTACGTAGAATACCAAGTTTAGCGCTTATTGTCTATGGTGACTTTCCAAGGACACCTCTGCCGTTCAGTATCATCATTCAATCCACCACTGGACTAACGGACGGCAATTGGAAACCTGGAGAATGTGACACATTCAACCTTCTTAATATCCCTTAGTAGGTGGTTTTTTATACGTAAGTTTCCTTCTCATAATCCAATAAATTGTCTTACTTATGCGGATGCCGGTGTGCGCTGGTGGTAAAGAAATGACAGGAATGTGGTTATCGGGCTTATGATCTGTGGCAGGGGCTATTAGCGGTAACACTTTTCAGGATCAGGAAGTCAGTAGTGCTGGAAGTTATGATGGTTTCATCAAGTTTAGTTGTCTTTGCGATTATGAAACTATCACCGCAATGTTTGGGCGCATCGACGAATTGAAGTAGGTGGTGGCTGAATGTCTTGAGGCGTTGGTTACAGACGAAGCGTGCCTGATGTGGATGGCTCACAATGTAATGTTTTCATATTTTCCTCCACAAGTCCCATGCTGAATGGTAAAATACCTTCTCGCACGAGGCAGTAATTTAACCTTAATCATATCAAGAGCACTCACCATCATGGTTTGTAGGTGCTTCATTCCGTTGCTTGTTATGTTTCTAGTGAGGAGATTCTAGCTTACTTGATATACATTGTAAAGAGTCCGAAATATGCAATGACGTTGATTCGTCCCCTATAGTCCATCGAAAAAAAATAATTTACTTGATAGGTTATCTTTGCTTCTATATTCCGATGCTTTCAAAACAAAATCCATCCTTTTTAATTTCCGAAAGCTTCCATTTGAGCCACGTTTATGAGTACTTAAATCCTTTTCACGTTACCCTGCATCTGCCTGTGTATTGATGCCACTTAGGCGTTATAAGTTGAACTCCATATCAGCCGTAAAATTTCTTGAACAATATATCTCGATGACCTTCATTCTACAATAATTTGCTGCAAGTGAAAGGTTAGTAAAATACCTAAAACTTATCATGCATATGCTCCGACCAGAGCAGCATTTTCAACAAAACTCTATACCACACATACGGAAGAAAAGTCTGAAAACGCTGTATCTTCAGTTAATTGCATATCATGAAATCAGATGGTTTAAATAAGAAATAAAACGGTAATTTACCTACGCTGGATACCATAAATAACACATGGCATTTTTAGGCACAATACAGTAAAATGCTGCTCTTACACTGATCATAATTTCACAGACCACACCAAAAATAATATGCCACATAGGAAATTGCAATAAATATTTGCAATTTTTAGATGAAATTATACAATTTGCAACTGTATTTTGCATAAGTGGCTGAAAGTATGCTTGGCCACTCGTCAGAAATTCACCGTAAACACACGCATTTCAAGTGCCTTTCATATTAATAGGGTCGGCAAGGAAATGAAGACTTTTAAACGAGGACCAAATTGTGCAGAAATATTCCCGTGGCTTTGAGATAGAATATGTTTCTTAAAAATCGATTTTCCTCCGCTCATTTATGTTAAGTTCTTCTTCTAAGAAAGCGCATATCCCCCAAGTTAATTAACTAGACCACTGTCTACAATATACAATGTAGTTTCATAAAGGAAACACATAACATCCTTATCGGAGTGCATTAAGGACGCATTAGGATTTCGAGATTGCAAACGGTTATGATTAGCTTGATAAATGCATTCCCACATATTCGAAGAAAGTGCAAGTGGCGTTGTTCCGTCTAATTAATCCACACCTCCACCCCTGCTAACAAATGGCCTGATTGGGTCAATTTGCAAGGTATACTTGGAATGCATGAACACTGAATGCCCAGTATAAAAGGGCGTGATTGGACGCTAGCTAAATTGTATCGTAGATTGCAAACGACGGATTTGATCAAGCTCGTTTTCTTCATACTTAATATCACCGCTTTTGGTAATGTAACAGTGTTTTTTGTTATATGGTTTGCCTTAAAAATGATATCTTTAAAAAAATTAATAACAAGGCCTTTTTATTTTGTTTAAGTGCTCAGTAGAGCCAAAGAGCAGACGATACACAGGGAACCTGGGTCACGTCTAACGAACGATTAAGTGGTTATTGACTTCAATGCAGAGGTAAGGCAGAGGTACTTGCCTTTAAATGCCAAACTGTCGTCCTTTTTTGTCACGTTGATGTTGTGTAACAGTTAATAACAGTAGCATCTGCAAAGATTACACTTTCCAATAACCTCAACATTGGACGAAAAAGAAGGCGTGTCGAGCACCTTATCAATTAATTTATTGTTCTGAGCTTTTGAACTCGTACAGGAAGCTATCTTCAGAGATGCGATGTAGCAACTAAAATAGGGTATTTATAGTGGCCAAAGACCGATCAACTGCCACACATCATAAGGTTGTCAAGGGATTATAAACGGCAATCAAAGAGCATAGGGGATGAGGGCAGTTATCCTATAATTGGGTCAGGGGGTATTTATAGTGCTGTCAGTGGAGCAAGGGGTCATTGACAGCCATAAGTGTGACGCCTTATAACCTGTTAGGGTGTCCTGGCAACTCTGCGTCCTTTTCCAGCCGGTTCGTTGTGGAATTATTCTTCGCTGGCCGTTCTTACTTTTGGTTCGGTCTTTTTTTCATATAATGGCCCAAAAGTCTATAAACCGCGAGCAGGTCTAGATGTACAGTCCTGCAAGTCTTGCAAACAACTTTCATGAAGAAATTTTAGTTGGTAGTTTGGCATATATTTCGACAAGTTATTTTGATCAAATGAGTGAATTTGATAATAAGAAATGCTTTTGTTTGGAAAACTGCCATCTTAGTTAAATGTATGGAGCAAAATATGCTTTAATTTTGGCTAAATCTTGAGCAAGTTTATATCGAAAATTTTTTCTATGCTATAAACTATGACAGAAACAAAGTTTTTACTAATATGCATTGTTATGTGGATGAATTTCAGAATAAGTAAAAAACTGGAAAATTTTGTGCGAAGTTGATAAAATGAATGTTGTTTCAGAAACAAGTAACAATTTAAGTTTTAAAATAACATTTTGCTATTCTGTTTAGTTTTGTGTCATAAAGTGCAATAAAAAGTTCCAATGAAAAAATTATCCTACTCCACCGATATCTATGCAGTTAATGTAAAGGAGGCCTTATTAAATGAAAGTCAAGTAGAAATATACTTTTTCGTAAACTACACTCTCAGCTTAAATGTCATTAAGAAACGAAACAGACAGAATAATAATAAGTATTTCAAAAAATGGTCATATACGTGACCTGCTTTTTTGCATTCGCAAGCTTATAACGGATCGTGGAATTAATCTCATTAAGCAGAAAATAATCCGTTTTAAAGAAAAAAAGTATGTGTTTTCATCTCCAGTCAAATTTAATCGTTTATCTTCAGGTAAATCAAAGCG
>UYRU01045666.1:382-10506 GCA_900617775.1 Dibothriocephalus latus | reverse complement strand
GTCTCCAGAGCTGACTGATGATGAGATCGGACTGACATCTTACGAAGGCCTCATTTTATGCGTGCCACACACGTTCTGATCGTTCAACCAGTACGACCAAACTTCCATAGTAAAGGTGTGGGGTAAACATGGGCTTACGTACGAGGCAGAATCCGCCATACAGACGCAGGAGCATTCAATTACATGACAGTCAGATTAGGGATTTCGTACAAAAAGAGGAGGAGGAGGAGGCGTTCATCGAAAAGTGCATGTGCATGTTCTGATATGCTGGGCAGCAATTTCAGCTGCTAGGCTTTAGAGACCAGACAATAATTTCCTTACTGTGCCCAATAGGACACGCGGGTTACATACGGATTAGGGTTGGCGTGTGTGTCGCAAAGACCAACAGTTGGTGTGAAACGGGCCCCCATTGGGCTGTGGTCCTTCTCGCCACTATACGTAATGGCCATGACAATAATTGGCGACTCCAACAAGTTTCAGCTTTGAACGTCTCTTATAATATAGCTTAGCAAAGCCAGATATGGGGCAAGGAGGTTTTATGGCATGAAACCGGGTAGTCAGTTGACAGAATGCCTTATTCACCTGTACTGGTACGTGATCATCGCCCCAGCAGATAAAATAACCGTAGCCAACATTGAGGATATGTTCTATCTGTTCGATATGAGTTGCAATTTTGATTTTGGCTTTGAGGTCGACATAGACACGTGGTCTTTATGCAGCTAATATGCGCTGTTGTTCTTAAGTTTTATTGAATTAGTCAACCTTTTCAAAACTGCACCAAAGACGGCAGAGAGTGGCTTGCTTCCAGTGGCATGGAACATGACTTTTCGCTCCTGCCATTGATGGCGCAGTGTTGAACCAGTCTAGTGGAAGAATATTATTCTACCTTTTAAACAGACTCTAGCCACGGCCTCGAAGATTTCGTTCCTTTATAGTATACTCCACCACGATTTTGTTCGAAAGAAAGCCGCATTTGGGCTTCATAGGAGCGTACGATTTCCTTTACAAAATGCAGGTAGAAACCCGTTGACTCTGAAGAGTATTTCCGGATGATTTATCCCATTTCCTCTGTCCACTCTCTTAGGGCGCCACATTTCCACTCGCTGGTATCGCGCGAAAGCGATTTCCAATGTGTTTCGATAGATAATTATTGTTATAATTAGGAATTTTCAGAACATTAAACGTCTGAATGAACACAGAAGTCGCAAAACGGTCTTCAGATAGATGGAATACGAAAACAACTAAATACTAAAGATTGCCATTCATTGTGAACCATGGACCATGGATGATGGAGACCACGATATAAACATGCGCTAAAAATCTTGTCTGATCGATCAAGTCACAAGTATTGCCAGAGCAGCGCATTTAACAACGACAACAACTGGATGTTAGAGCAGTGCGAGACTTGGCGCTAATGTGGCGAGAGCTTGAGGCCCATCAACAATGCATCTTTCTCTGATTGGCTACCGGCGGATAGAGTCAAAGCGCACGCATGCGCTGTGGTCTAAGGTCCCCAAAGACAAATAGTCTAGAAGAGACGGCTTGCAATGTTGCGCGTGAGCTCTCGTGCTTCGGGAAAGTTTGCTCAATAACTCAGTCTCCATGACATGGAAATTGGGAACCTTCAAGGTGTCGGTAATCGCACTCCAACAACCTCTTCTTGATCTCTGCCAGATACTGGGAACTTGTTTGCTTACTGAAGTCCATGCATTGGTGTGCAGTCACCTTGAGAACCGTAAGTAGCCACCACATGAAGATGAAACTGATTCTAGCAAAATATGTCAGTATTCATATAACTTCTCTATATCGAATGCAACATCTTTTTTAAAACTGAAAGATACCTTTTCTTCAAGCATAAACGTTAAAGAAGGCGTAATTTGCTATTAAACGAGCACAAGGAAGATTTTTTATGCATGTTTTCCATACAATATATTTGAATTTATAAAGGCAGTCAAAATCAACGATAAATGGCATGCTTCTTAAGTAGCCACCTTTTACAGTACATACGTTTTGTAAGCAGTTAGTAAGAAGCTCGTTAAAAAGCCGGCATCCTATCATGACTGAAATGACTTCAAAATAGGCTACGCTATAATCAGTATTAAAACGTTACTCAATAGCGATTATCGAGAGAAAATCAACTTTTCACATCTATCGACATTTTACACGAATTCGGGGCCGTACTGTATTTTTTCCGCAATTCAAATTATTTTGTGGGTTTGCTGCTGAAGTAGATGCCGCTTGTACAGAGTACAGGTGGATTTTGCTTAAACTCCAGGGTGGCATCGATTTTCATTTCACAGCCTTAAGTCCTAGATTTTAGTTTAATGTCACCTTTAATACGGGGGCACCTTTTCTCGTGTTCTGCCCTCTTTTGTAGGACACATAAGTGCGGAACACGGCATAAATGAGTTATATTTACATCTACAATTCTATTTTCGTGTAGATGCATGTGCGTGTTTACTGAGTACCACATTTTTGCGTGGACCTGACTGACCTTGCATATTTTAGGGCTAAATGCGATATGAATGTCCCATAAGTCTGAACCGCTACCTTATTTATCGACAGCCTTAGGAGCTAGTTCTGAATATTATAAAGATAACGGCGTTTTAATGAATGCCAACTCATCGAAACAATCAGTAATGTAATGGATATACATAAAGCCTCTGCGCTGGGCTTACCTGAACCAACTGCGATACACGGGAGTTTTTTTGTGAGTCTAGCCCTTTGTGAAGGACATCTTGACCCGGCGGTGGAACTCTTGGTGTCTGAGGGGGCTTGTCTAGGACGCGAGACGCCTTCGGCGCCTTTGGGGGCTTGGCTTCGTGGAGAGCCAGCCCTACAGGTTTTCGTGGCTTCACTGATGGTTGAGGTGTTACTGCATCTGCAGTAGACAGGGTCGTTGTCGGATTTGCGGTTTCCATGGGCAGGGTAAAACTTCTCCTAAGCTGGCTGCTCACTGTGTGCGGCTGGCAGTTTTTATATTGCACTAGGTTTGCAGAGGTCAGAGAAAGAGCGACAAGTGAGCCCAGTATTTAGCAACTTATTGCTCACTGTGGTTTCGGATATTCTGCAACACACTTATTTCTACTGAATGATGATGAACTCTCAGTGATGACGTCTAAAGGAATGGTCGAAATAACTGGGCTGTTGCGGTATCCTGGTCGACATTTCATTCTATAGCAACCTGAAGAATCATCGGACCCTCATGGACATCTTAATTACCAGGACTATTTTTAAAGTGAATCCCAAGGTAATAAACAGAAGTATACTCAAAAAGGTGTCTGCAAACGTTGCAGCTATATCAAAAGGTCGTAAAGTCACACAGGAATTGAATCATGGATTTGTTAAAACATGTTTTCGGCTTTAATAGAACTAATAGTAACAAGTCTCCCAGTCCGCAGTAACTCTGATCCACACAGTACTATAGAAGGTGCACGCGTATAATGTTCTACTGACGAAGTGGATATGCTCCAAAGCGGCAAACCAGTAAATCTAGACTTTCAGATAAATCTCTTATTTAGTGTTTGCATGATATGGCATGATGGAGCGTTGGTTCCCCCCGATGACTGCCTGCATTCACTATTCAGAAACGTCAGTATAAAGCCTCAGGGCTTCTAGTTCATAGACTGCCGATCTCAAAAAATGAAGTCATCCGCGTCAAGTTATTTGCACAGATTGATGCAAGATATGACAACCAATTGAACAACATGAGATGAAAGAGCGTATTGTAGTGAGGTCGTCCACCCAGCGAAAGTAATCAAAGTTCCAAACAACATCTTGGCTATAAAGCACACCAAGCATGACATAACTTATGAACAGGCGGCAAATAAGAATTATTTCTCTTTGTTTAAATTACTTAACTCTATAGCTTCTGGCAATCTATTCATACACACAGCATCTGGCTGACTGATGACTAGAGCCCTCGTTGACCTTAGTTGAGCTGACAACGCTAAATGATGTCACAATACACTTATAATGGCCTGACCAACCCAACAGTTAATGTCTATTTAAGAGCATCGAGCTCCAAATTTGCGACTAAAGATGAGAACAACGTCAAGGAAACAGCACTACAAATCTCTACAGTTGTAAAAATAAAACTACAATCATACATGGGTGCCGAACTTCCAGACGTTATTACTCTATATAAATAATCCTATTAAAAACAGTGGCTTACTACAAAAAAGTAAACAATCTACAGATGGTAACCTGCCTGCCAGTCTTTGTGATAACTCTTCCTGAAACTCCTCCAGGGTTGCCTGAGCGGGCTAAAATATAAGTCTGGTGGTCAAGGTCTCGTATAAAAATGATACGGAAAGGAGGACTGCAGTCCACATTATTGCGTTGGTTGGAATGTTATTAAGCCTCAAGGACTCTAGTAACGGTCTCGAAATGATTAACTTCGGTCACTAAAATAATTAATATTATACTAGTCTTTCAATTCTATATAAGTTATCAGTCCTGCAACCACCTTCGCTCCCATTGGCCTTATCTTATCAGAATGGCAAGGAATGTGGTAAACAGAGAGTGTGATGGATCCGTAAATGTCTATCTTATCATAAAATAGTTCCTGTGCAAGGTATCGCTGCATACACGGCGTAGGGTATGCAGTAGCTACCATCAAATGCGACGGTTAGAACACTTTATTAAAATTTTAGCTCAGAAATTAATTTTAACTCGGAGTAGGTCAGTATATTCAGGGGTGTCCAGGTGTAGAGCGAATGTTGACATGATGGACTTCAGCCAAAATATTCATATAAACTTCTCGTCTATACTTTTGGACTCTTGAGTATACTGATCTACGTAAATATAAAATTACTTTCCGAGGGCCAAAATTTCAAAATTGAACTACCTACTACGAAGTACAAAGGGAATGCTAGGGGACCTACTGATGAGGCGGACCCCTCGCAGCTGTGTGAACCAACGACAGAATGCCATCGAAATAAGTGTCTGGGCTTTTGAATAGTAACTGTGTTGCCAGTACGGTCAATCGTAACGTAATTTTATTTGAATTTATAAGGGAAATTAAGTTGGCAACAATAAGTGCGATAAAAGAAACGAATCATCGTATTTTGGATGGATTTACTTATGAAACGGTGTTATGTGTCCATAAATGTCAACATTTTAAGTTAACTTTGTAAAAATCTGGCAAACGATGAACCCTGGGCCTATTCAGGTGTCCTGTCTTTACAGTACAAGAAGCATATGCTTATAGCAAAATATATAATATTTTCGCCTTCCCTAAAACAATATTAAAATTACAAAACTACACCCTGCATAATTTTTCTAGAAAATAACACATTTTCCATCAAAGTCAATCAAATGTAGGACTCAAGACGTAGATAGTAATAAAAACAATAAAAGATGAAGCTCTGCTCCCGTTTTAAATGAAAAAGTCAAACTTTGGAGGCAAAGTTAACTGAAACCAAAGCATACTCTTGGCAAGGAATGGGTCCGGTTTCGAGAAGGAGCTATAAGGAGAAGACAACACGCTCATAAAGAAAGAGAATTTACCGATACAGGTAAGCATTGAATAATCATTTAGGCAGTAAATACTAGCAATTACAATATTTTGAGCACAGAGTATTTCTCTTCTGCTTATAACTTGGCGCCACCTTTCTTGAGCATTGTTCGCAGTAAAATTTGCTGCCAATGAAAAGAATACGATTTTTGACCTGAAAAACAGCGCTATTTAATACAGTTAATGGAAGAAATAGTACGGCATACCGACAAAGCTGACAGTGAAAGCATTTTCGATGAAACTGTAGACCCAGAGCCAATACTCTGTCGCCACGTATGGGACAATTACAGATTCCACACAGACTCCCAAAGGTTCTTTCGAAGTCTTCCGGACAATAAAGTTTACCCTCTTTATTGTAATAGCCAGTGTTTTGCAGATCACATTGACATACTAGGCAAACAGATTTTAATAATGAAATCCCTTACGGTAGCACTGGAAGCAGTGATAATGAAAGTAGTTCCCGTTCAGACGGAGAAATGAAGAAGCGCATGTTTTGCCGCAAACAGCGCATTGAAACCCGGGCATTTTGTAGGCAGAGTTTGCTCTTTTTAGAAAAAGTAAAAATATCTGAGAGGGAGATCTGCAGTCACCTTACAATAATTTCTTAAAAGTCACAATTTGAGCTCAACATATAAATCAGGACGCAAATTAATATAAGAAAGACAACATGAAACCTGCATTTAAGCAAAAAATAAAAATTTCCCGACTTCTCAAAATGGATGTTTTTAACTGCAAATTATTAACTGTTAAGCAAACTATAAGAAGGACAAATGCTAGTCGTTAAGATTTTCAGTAATTAATTGTTACTAGTCCAAATGTCCTCCATATGTAACTCCTTTTAGAACCACCTCAAAGTGACGGAACATTTATTTGTTAATATTTCTAGTCAACTTCTGTTGACGAATGTTTATGCCGTACAGGTCGTAAGAATGAAATTCGGCTGCCATATCAATTCCAGTCTGAGGAATCAAAAACATGCAATTCGAATATTATTATGGTCAAAAGAAACAGTTTGACATTTATTCCATTTTATATTTGACAATATAGTTGAACTTAAATTAGATAGAGAATAGATAAAGTTAATTCTTCCCTTTATTTTACTATTCGACAGAATATAAAACTGCATAAATAAAAGAGTGAAATTAAAGAATGTAGCAATTTTTTATTTGTGAAAATTTACGCGTTGAAATTTGACTGAGAGTAAACTAATAAATAGGAGTGCATAAATCAGAAAATAGGATAAATTCAAGAGCGTTAAAAATGAGGACGGGAAGTTGCTAAAAAAGTTTATGATATATTACAGGTCAGTTTATGGTAATCGGAGATGGATTAGGTCAACTTTTTATGAGTACTTCTGAGTGCTTCATATACAATCAACAATCGAAGTGAATTTTAAGATAGTGTATGCTCATATATTAGTTGTGTTGGCTCGATTTGTAAGTAACAGTAGCATTTAGCTTTGAGTGAATTTCAAAGAGTTTTAATTTTTTAACTATATTAAATACCAACTTGAAGAAAAACTTTGGTGTGCGAAGATCTCATACCACATACGTTTCTGGCTTAACGCTAATCGAACCTGCGATGAAAGTAAAGAAGAACAGAAACATAAATATTTACTTAAACGTTTATTTGGTACACTACTAAAGACCTAAAGTAAAATTCTGAAACACCACCAATTGCTTATTATCAGCGCCACAGGTTTCTGTTGTATAACTGACTTTATCAAAGATGAGGAAAAATAAAATTAAATAGAAATAAATACCGAAAATTAAGGCAGAGAGAATAAATGCTCAACGCAAACCACAGCAAAGAGGAACGCATCATGATGCTCACCCAAGAACATTTGCATTTTCTCGTATCAATCAATTAAAATCAGTAATATTACTGAACCAACAATACTACAAGACGAGGCAGTATGGCAATCTCGCCTGGTTAGACAGAAAAAGTGCAATATCAATATATCAAAGAGATCTACACCAAATTAAGCTCATGACGTTTTAATGCTTACAGTTACGGTTGCGCAAGAGTCATACCAAATCCATAATAATGGAAACGCGATGGAAGATTTCATGTCATTTCGGTCCGTAGTTAGAAGCTGTATTTGTTCACTCTAAATTAAACTGCAACTAGCCTTAGTCCACTGAAATATTTTAATGCCGATTATTTTAGAGGAAGTAAGGTGTCATTGCCTGAAGTATCGAAACTAAATAAAAGACTGTAAGAAAGCCAGGATATATCAGACATGAATTGTGATATCATTTCCCTTTAGTGAAACAGCATTGCAAAATATATTAAAGGTTCACTAGTCATTTCAACGTTTTGTTATTTCATGACATGCTTCGGACATGTTAGTGTGATCTGTCTTATGGTTATATGGCACTAGGACAGAAGTTAATGAAAACGATTGTTGGGGGTGCCTTTTAGCGTAATAAATAACTCTTCAGGTCGGTATTTTTCTATCTGTTGATAAAAAATTTGAATTTATCTGGATGTCCTTGAGCTTGGTTTCTCGGTTGGAAATAAAGTGCGTTCACTCGAATTAAGCCCGAATTGTTGAAATTACAAAACCCTTTTCGTTATAATGCCTGTGAATTTGAATATTTATGCTGACAACATTCGTTATTAGATGAAACTCAATAGTTTGATAGTAAGCTGCCTTTCATTTTATTCAGTATGTTATCCCCAACTTATATTAGCACAAGTAAATGTTACCCTTTCATATATTTTGGCCTAAATGTTCATTTACGTACGTGGCATGAGTAAAAACGTTTAATGACGGACGTATAGCCAACTAAAAACGATTTTAAACGAAATTCACGCAAATGTAAATGTTTCTATCAAACGATAGGCTAGAGTTTCGTCAAAGAGGGTATGTAGATTCTCCAATCGTGCACGCTTGACCTGACCTAGGAGACTTGAGATAAGTTGTGATGTATATATCATGCATAGACAAATGACATTGCCTTCCATACCGATCTACGGTGTACAGGAAGTATGCTTTAAAATAGCTGGGGCTGCGGTCCCATCTGCAACGGCGTCGTGCGCACGCTGACAGGCAAACCAGACTTCACACATGATAGGGACATTCCTTGAGACTATAATCCACTAATTTGACAGTTAATATCGTGTGAAAACAAATATGTATAAAAATTATGAAAAATTAGTTTGATTTTCAACGAAAGGAACAATTTTGTCTGATAACGACCCTGCGCAGAAACACGCTGTGCTTTTTAAAACGAGCAGCATTTGAGTTTCAGTCAAGGCCTACGGACTGTCGTTTAATAAAGGCAGAAGATTAAGATTATTAGACTCGAGTTGAAGGTTTAACCATTTGAATATTATGAAAGTTTCAGTCGGCGATTTAACTGATAAGTTAATTAACGGAAACCCTGAATAGTCTATCATATGCATGCAATAGCGGGGACTATAAACTGAGTGAAATTACATATTTACATTAATGTAAATCAAGGTACGTGAACAATGCAGTCAAAAAGATGTACAAAACAGAAAAATGCAATGATCGAAGCGGGAAAACAGAATACCAACACAACTATGCGGGGCCGAAAATGCGACAGGAATAAGTTCAGTTGTCGGTCGGCATCAGAGTAGTTCAAACAGACATTGTCTACTACAAGCAAAAAAATGCAGACAGCAAGAGCTGGTCACAACAGGCGTAAAAAGAGCATTGCTTCTATTTGTTGCACGTCTGGAAGAAGATCTATATGCTCACTGTAGCCCAGGTGATCTGACATTTGCCTCACTGGCCAAACGCTGTGGCGGTGGACGTCGATATGTCCATCTGGTCCGTCTGAAAATAGTCGGTAGAAATTGATTCCTTTTGTCAGATGGCATCACAAGGGCTCAAACTAAATATAAATGCAACGCACACTTGACTGATGGGGTGGTTTTGTAAGCTTCAGTTGTTGCTACTAAAAGCCCTAAAAAATCGGTAGATTGCAGACCACGACCGTGTAGGGTCTATGTTGTGGTTGTGCCTAGATCATTACAATCGTCAGGTCGAATCCCAGGTTGGCGGGAAAAAGCAAGAATTACCAGAACCCTGAGTTGCTGTCTCAGTTGGCAGTGGCAGTGGCAGTGTATTTTCAAACTGCGACCCTCCCCCAGTCCCGAAATTATCGACATTCTGCCCACCGAAGTATACTCTTTCCGATACCTTGGTGTTACACTATCATCCGACCTCACATTTTCTCTTCATATAGAAGGCCGTCATATGCCTCGCCGCACATCAGCATATCAGCACTCGGTACTCCCATTCCTAGCACGCTACTTCGCCTGTGAAGAAGCGGAAATGGAGAAGTTTAAAGCCGATCTGTCTCCATAGTTCATGTGGATATCGTGTAAAACTTGAATTGCGAGCATTACATGACCTTTAACCTTTTAACATGACCCTTTATTTACCTTATCCTTTGCCCTCCGTGAATGGAGCCATTTTTGCTGAATGTTTAGGGTTTTAAAATCCTCAATATAGCACTATTCTTCTTCTTCTTCTTGGCCACTGACGAAGCCAGGGCTGGTCCTGACTGCGTCCAGCCAGGCCTAAGAGAGTGCACTGTGTGTTGTGTGGGGTGATGACGGCTGCTTTTAA
>UYRU01045663.1:1696-13914 GCA_900617775.1 Dibothriocephalus latus | reverse complement strand
TCCACCCTCTCACGTACTTGCACTCCAGTTCCAACGAAACTGAAAACAGAAAAACAAAGGTTAACTGATTTCAAAATATTGTCTAACAATTAAAACAAACAAAGGTTTCTTACCCTCTCGTTACCATAAAACAAACTGCCCAACTAAGTATTGACCTAGAATGCTGAAACTCGATAGGTTAATATAGCATGAGTTGTTGGTTTTTGTTACGACCCGAGCTTGGTACTAGTAATTAACACGACGGTTCCCAAGAGCCCGTAAGAGAGACAGAGAAAAGACCAGTCGGCCAGAGAGTGCGTTTTCTCAGACAGGCACGTTACAGCAAGTCAGTGCAAGTCATTCTCACACAAAAGCGGGACGCGAAGGGCATAGCTGTGTGAATAGGCTACTCAGATAGGAGGAAAAATCGATAGTCGTGTCGGGTTATCGTGACAGCTGCGTAAGATGAGCTCGTGGGCCTTTCCATTAGATGAATAATCATGGAAGTGGGCGCACTCCCAACAGCCCTAGAGACAGGTGCTCATGGGGCGGAGGAAGAGGAGGGGGAGCAGTTATCGAAGCAAGGCAATTCGGGTTACAGGGAAAGCTTGTCAAGCTTGATTAGGGGGGGGCGTGAGAGGACAGGAGAGTGCTGGGGTTTACGTTCTTTATCGATTTTTTACCACGGCAATGCCGGGTTGATAACGTGATCCAGCTGCTTACAGGATTCCGGTTTTCTCCGTAGTGCAGCGGCCTCCGCAAATCGCAGGAGATGCTAGGTCGTCGCCCGGCGTACGACCGTGATTGCAGTCCTTGGGTCGACCAGGTGCTTTGTGATTGAACTCTTGGGTATCTTATTTCCCGTCCTGAGTAGCTATTCGGCGTGCGTTCAGTTGAACGCGTTGCCAACTGCCTTTGCGTGCGCCCATTGTATTTGCATCTGCAACTATATGCTTACTCATTAATGCAGTTTGATATGGCGTGCGCAGGCAGAATGTCTTTAGTGGGTCTAAATGGAATAGCCGTTGTTGTGCCCATGGAGAACAATTTAGAGACAGTGTAAGGTCGCTCAATTGTGCATCGAAGCCGTCGCTTGACCACAGTGGGCACAGTATCACCCTTGAAAGGGAGGAAGATAGTTACCGTCTTTTTTCGGTACGAATAGTTCGGCAGGGCTTTCTTGTCTGCTGTGGTGGTATTTATCGACGAATTTCTTCGGTTACCCATTTCCCATAAGCACCTTCTTCAGAAAAGTGATGACTTTATTGATAGCACCTGAAGAACATACTTTAGTGGCTCTATGAAACAGGCACAAAACTAAGTTTCGTTTCCTTTGGATTGGAGGGAAACTAAAGAAACTTTATTTACCGTCCTTTCCAGGCAGTTTTCCGATAGATGGATAATATCATCCATCATGCACTGAAGAAGTACCATTATATGCCCCTTAGGTCTATACACTGGTAATGTTTGTCAACGATCTCTCGGTACATAATTAGAAAAAGGATGAAGGAATTCGGCCTTCCTCGACAAAAGGCTATCGTTAACTCATCTGAAGTATAGAACTGATTAAAGGAAGTTTTTTATTTGCTCAAACAAACACTGCCCACAGACTCCCAGTCTGGTAAAGCATTTTCTCCTCTGATGACATCATATTTGTAGGTAAAATTCGGAAGTCTGCCAAGATAGTCATATTTGGGAAGAACTTCCCCTAGATTGCCCCTTTCGAGGACTGTCAACGCCTGATGGCAAGGATGACAATAAAATTCGAAGATCGACCGATTGGATGGTCGACAACGGCAATTATATATAGTCAGACATTGATATAAATGATCCCTTAGTTATCGCAATATTAATGTACGTCTGATGTACACCATACTGATGCAGGATAATGTATAAATTTACCACTGAAAGGATGAATGATCCTGGTTTATCTAACTACTATAATTTCATTAGTTATACCATATCCAGCCTCTCCATGTGCCGGTTGCAAAGTATTTGCCTACCTCCTAAAGGTCCGCGCCTTAAGCCTGTAGAAAGATCCATTGCATCAATCATTGGGACAAGTCCAGAAAGCACTACTCAGTGCAGGAAAAGCAGAGGCGACTTCACTGTCTATGTCAGCCCATATAACGACAGTTAATACACAAACGTGCAATTTTAAGGACGCAGACATTCTCATACGCTGATTGTCTAGTGTCACATTCCCAGCCCTCACTTTTAATTTAGTCTGGCGACCAGCACGTGGATACTTGTTCGAAAATTCACGAGTACAACTCGATTTTCCGAAGATCTTTTTTTCTTTTCATCATATCATCTCGGAATCCAACTTATTTCATTTATCTATACATACTTATATACCTAAGAGGCTAAATTCAGTAGGCGCAGTTATGCTCATTATTGCAGTCCAAAATTCGGGAATCTTTTGCTCCCTGAGGGAAGTTTTAGCTTTTTCAGCTTTAGTTTAGTTTTCCGTCTACTAGTTTAATTTAAGGTATAGTTTTATTTAGCTTAATTTTTAATTCAATTCAGTTTTTAAGCAAAATACGATTGTTTTTTGCTTTATTCTGACATAATATTTGTCTAAATACATAAGAAGCTATTGTATGTTTTAATGAGTGTGAAAAGCCTATCTTTCATCGTTTTCTTTTAATCTCTAATTTCAATATACAATTGATATTGGTATATAACCTATTCGCAGGTACTTTTTGCCTAGGTCTGGTTGCTTATTGGCTATATTTGTCATGGTTTGCTTATTTAAATAATATTTCCTATCATGTTTTTCTTTTATATGCTAAACAGTTAAGGTTATTTTCTATTTCCTGTGCTATGATCAAACCGTAAAATTCCACGCCGCTCCAGTAAGACCCGTTGATGGGGCTAGCGCTATCTAACTACCTCGGTATATGAATATGTTGCCTCAATTACTGCTCGTGTATTGTAGTTCTTATCGTTTTGTTATTTTCTTGCTGTATTATACTTTCCATCTCTGTTTCTAGTATTTTTAGGCCTAAAGTAATTTAATAGACATAAATTCGTATTTTTGAGTTTATGCTTTTCGACAAACTAGATTATGTCTTAGATACAAGAAAAAGTAACTAATAAAGCAAACATAATCCTCCTTTATAGAACAGTCATTTGTCTGAAGCAGTGCACCTTTCTAGGATACGGGGTGGGCGATCGGTGTGGTGCACGGGTTTTTGTAAAGACAGCTAATAACAGTGGAACTATTGTTGTGACTAGCTCGTGTCGAAGTGAACTTTCCCAAAGGCCCACCGATGCGGTTCTCGACGTCTGTGAATAGCCAATCACAGTTGCCGCATTGATGCCTTCTGCGCCGGCGACGAATAGCAAGCCTGCACGCGTGAAAGCTTGCTCTCTAGCCCGCGGGGAGTTCCTGCAACTATGCCTCATTCTGGATCACGCCGCTCCCGCGGGAGGTCGTGCTCTTCGTAGTCAAATCTTCCTCGCTATTATTCTTCGTTCCTCTGTGTACACAATATACTTTTCCTACTACTCTGGCCTTTTTCGACTTCTCCTCTCCTAAGAAATCGTGGTCTGAAGATCGCAGTAGCTAGGGTTTAACTTACTTAACATCCAGTTATACTATGAAGTGGGTTTTGTTTGCGTTTGTAAAATATGTATATTTGTAATAATACCAACCTTTGAAACTTTTAATTAATGTGTTAGTCCCGGGTTTGCAGATGCTCAGGCCTACGATTCTGCTATTTTAGATGCTCCGTTTATGGAGAGAGCAGAAGAAAGTAAATGAATGAATGAATACACCTAGTAGGCACTTATTAGAGAGTTATATCAGCAGGATTTTATAATGCTATTTTTAACAAAGTACTTTCGAATGTCCGCGCTCATTTATGACTGCAAAAAGCCTTTAGACCGTTACACAACGTAAATATGGGATTCAAATACCAAAAATAGAATGTTAAATTTATAAAGTATGAGCACGATAAATTCTACTTTTAGTGAACACGTCCATCGTAGACTTTTAACTGTCCTCCATAAAGAGGACATGATACACCACTTAAAGCCTGCCGTTAACTAAAGGGCAGTGACGGGAAAAATTATTTTAGCATGACTCCGATAAAATGATGCTATGCTCAAATAAGTTGCCCACTTCCACTGTTTTTTTTTAAGTTCTTCGTTATTTATTAAATTGCCCCAAACTTTGATTGGGAGGTCCAAAATTGGCATACGCTCGCAAAGCAAATGTATTAGGTACACACCTCGGCTTGTCTCTGGTGACTACTTAATGTTGAAATGAAATATTTTGTATAATTAAACTGCGCTAATGTGTTTTCCTTATACAGCCACGAGCTTTGCAGCGCAATTCCTGGTTTTTACTGCAGCTTTTACTACAAAGGTTTGTTTGAAAAGAATTGTTTGACTCCACGAAAAGAGTTACGCCCATCATTCTTTATCCGCTGACCACTATGAATAATGGAAAGGACGTTTTGTCACTTGTAATTTTTTCGCTTTTGCTACCACGTGATGGGCAGGAGGGTTCTGTGTGAACCTAGACGTGAAAGCTGAACACTTCGGTACATTACTAGACCAGCAAATAGTCGCGACATGACTGACGTCAGTCAGTGAAGCGTTTAGGAGACCTCATTTAAAGCACGAGTCGAGGAATTGTGTGAGGGTGATTGGACGTGAAAAAAATTGGGGGCAGACTTTTACGAGAGCTATATTGTCTGATATGGAGAAAGAACTTTCTGTTTTAACGGTGTGGATCGAATCCTAACTCGTGCAAAATTTCAAAGTTTGCGAAGTTTGATAATCACTCTCAAACCTTTGTTAGCGCATGTACGAAAAGGATGAAATAATACTGAACAAACTAACGCAAATGTATAACTTTAAACGAATATAAAATAGCAATACTGTTTTTTAGAAATACCAAATTCCGAAAAGTTGAAAAAATAGCTACTTATTTCACAAATGAAAAGTAGATATAAAGGTCAGATGAAATCGTAACCATGCCATTTTCTTTCTACTCAAGAAATTTCCTTTCGTCAAATTTTTATATGGACATCTTATGTATTGAATTATGGTAAGCATAAGATAATTGATCAAGTTCCGGACAATTTGTCATGCTCTTCAATTATTTCAAGTTTTCTTCCATAAATATAGATAAGAAAATAAGATAATTCTTAAAAGTGCATATCAAAAATTAACGTTTTCACTATCTTTTTCTTATGAGAATTAAATAACACAATTCACTGTCGAGCAAAAAGAAGGTTCACAACAACAGTTTGGTTTTTTTGTGTCTAAAATCAGTTTAAAAACTTGTTATAATAGGTAACCTCTCTAAAAAACACTAAAATTAGATACTCAGCTGACGGATATCTGTGTATGTTAAGTTTTGCTGGGGAAACGCCAAAGGGACAATTGAGCATTTTGACCGGTTTTTTTTTTACTTATCTAAATGCAAATTATACAATGATGTCTTGAAATGAGAGCATCCAATTTTCTCCTTAGATAAAAATATTGATCACTGTATTTGCTTAATTTTACGCCCCCTTCTAAGATCGAAAATGCATAAATGACTGGCCAAATCTATACGAAGATTTTTTGAAAACTGTTAACCTTCTATCCGTTTAGTTTTTAAATTACGCATAAGTGGAAAAAATATGGTACAAAAAGTTTCTTGCTATACGTTGTAGAGTTAACAACATTGTTCTCTATGTCCATGTACTTCAAAAAACATATGCACTTTTGTTTACTATCCTAAATCTTCGATAGAGTAAATCAAAAAACCTTTTTGCTGCATTTTGTGACAAAAAATCTTCGGACTTTGGCAAAACGTAATTTGTAAAAGTGAGATTGTTTTCTTCTGGAAGAAAATGTGATTTTTTCCACTTGCATTCACCTGATTTTCATCAACTTAGGACTAGATTTTATGGTTTTGGAAGGTATATACAGTTTTGCGAGTGCTGCAAGCAAATCTCCTAAATTTGTAAATGTTTGATTATTTCTCCCATACCAGCGGGAACGCATTTACAAAAACTTATGAATAATAATGAGCAACTTTAGGCATATTAAGTATTTAAAAGAACTATAAGATGTACACAGTGTTTGTTAAGAAAAATAAAATTTTCTCGATAATTTTTCAGCTTGTGGAGACATCAAAAATAGATATAAATTAGAACAATAAATTTAAATTGTTTGTTAAGTATAAAACTTCAAGCAACAAATTTCTTTATACAAAAAGAACTTGTCTTTAGTCAAAATATTTTGTGCAAAGCCCTTATTATTATTAAATCTACTCAGTTGATCAAAATAACCTGTCCAGATATACGCTTAACTGCCCCGTTAAATTTCGTCCTGAAATTTGTTTGCAGGATTCGCAGAACTATATTTTGCTTTGCTTTTATTGCTGCTTTCCTATAGCACAACAAAAAGGTAAGATTCTTTCATATCAAATAAAACAGAAAATTTGTCTTATGTCCAAGAACTTCCGATTTGGCGATGTTTGTGCCTGCTTCCCTTTAAAAATGCCATTTTTCTCACTAAAGGACTATTTTGAGGATCAACTCCACTCGTCAGATCAAGATAACGAGACCAAATGTACAATACGCGCCAGAATTCGTGCAACATGCCGACATATGCGAAAGATTGATAGTATTTCGCTAATCGGCATTGACTCAGGTTGTGATACTGATTATCTTGTATTCTATTTTCAAGCCATTTCAGTCATGGTAGGATGTCGGCTTTTTTATGAAATTATTTCTGACCGCTAGCAGAACCTATATACTGTAAAAAGTAACTATTTAAATAGTATGCGTATTTATCATTGATTTTGACTGCCTTTATAAATTCAAATATATTTTTTGGAAAACGCAAACGAAAAATTATTTCTTGCGCTCGTTTGGTAGCCAAAAACGCCTTCTTTAAATTTTATACTTAAAGAAGGCGTATTCTTCGGTTTTAGAAAAATTTCTAATTATAAGATTTTTTACGATTATGAGGCGTTCATTCATAATACGTCGTATCCGTCAATTTATTAATACTGCCCAAACTGTATAAAGCATGCTCCACATTTATTGCAACAATTTATGAGCACTTTGTGACTTCTTCCTCAAACTGTAGGCGAAGGCGTAAGTTTCCTTAAAAAGGATATATGCAGTGCGCAGTTTTTAAACCTTGAATTCGAGTGTAACAATTCAAAAACTTTTAAAGGCAAAAACTACCCTTTGTTTAAGTATAAAATGTGCAGAAGGCGTGATTTGCTACCAAACGAGTACAAGAAAAGACTTTTTTAGTGCATAATTTCCAAAAAATATATTTGAATTTATAAAGGCAGTCAAAATCAATGATAAAAACGAATACTATTTAAGTTGTAACTTTCTACAGTACATACGTTTTGTTAGTTGTCAGAACGAAGCTCATTAAAAAGCACGCATCCTATCCTGACTGAAAGGACTTCAGAATAGACTACACGATAATCAATATCACAACCTGAGTCAATGCTGATTAGCGAAAGAGTATCATTTATTCGCATATGTCGGCATGTTGCACGAATTCTGGTGCGTACTGTACGCTCAAGTGAAAAATCCACTTTTTATCATGACTTTGCATGAGTTAGGTCACTTACTGTATTCTAGACGTTTGGATTAACGAAACACCAGCTGTTTGATATAACTGTTACAGAAAATGACGGATTGTGGTCTTACCACAGGCAGTAAGGTCACCGGCAACAGAAGTTGATAACTCGACTGTGGAACACGGGATTTTGCAGGTCGATTCCCGCAAACAGCGACCGTCAATGAGTTGTTCATGATTCAGTATTAAGGAGACACTATCGTCTGGTTCCGGAAGTTAATAAGTTAGGGATTTTATCAGTGTACATTCAATGCAGATTCTGAGCTTTCTAAAGAAATCGCGTACCTTTACGTCCTTCTTCGAAGGCAAAAGCATGGATCTATCCAGTGTGAAGTATTCCGAAAGAAAACCTGGATGGGGCAATATATCAGCTTTCACAATTTTGTTCCCATAAATATAGAACCACATTTAGGCCATGGATTGGCAGCCTGAGTACAACAAAGCTGCTCTCCTGAAACTGTCGAGGCAGCTGTAGAACATGTTTTTTGAAAATAGATACCCAAAACTGTTCATCCTCAGGTGAAAGTAGATGGATCTTAAATTGCATTCCCGCACACACAGTTTCGAGTTTTTTACTTGGTTTTATGATACCAGTTCAGAGGAAGGAGATTTCGAGTGAATGCCTTTCGTAGTTATATAACTTGGTTGGCTAATTTTGTCTTAACAAACCCCCGCTCGTTGCGCAATCCTCTCTGTTCAGAATTGAAAAAGGTCATGTGTTATAACTCTCTGACTAGATTTATTTCAAACAAAGGCCATTTCAAAGAAGAAGGTGGCATGCAGATCCTATTTTTATTTCTGGTCTCGGATAAGCCCCACCCTACCGTCGCAAAATATAAAAAGTTGTCGCAACATGCTTCCCAGCTAATCAAAGGACAGTCCGCAATGACGTCAGTGAAATCTCTCGCATGATAAATGCAAAGATTCAGTGACTTGCTGGAATCCGATTTTTGGAATTTGGACTCAGCTCGCGTCTACTAAATAAATGACACCTTTTTAAACTCCATTCTATGCAAAATGTTTGCAATTGTTTTGTTTTTGTAGCTCTTGTAGCTGACGCCAGCTTCTTTTATAAAAAAATAGACTGACCACTTTGTTGGTATAAGAATTTTCCATTCTTTTTAAGCAACTGGCCAAATTACGCAGAATGACCGCGTCGTCTCTTTTTGTGAAATAAAATAGCATGTCTAGGCTTCAAACCAGAGTCAAATAAATGACCACCTGGGAACTAACCAAAAGGTTTCGAACCCGCGTCTCTCCGGTCAGAGGCAAACGCCTTAACCATTGAGGTATCGGTCCCGACGTCTAGCCGGCAATTTCCGCTGCTACACTGAAGTAGAGTATCCCCACCTGATGACGCTTAATGGGGAAGAAAAGACCTTCGTGGACATCTCCGTCTACCGGTCAAATGTCCTAAAATAACAAAAATGTTACTGAAACATAGTAAGTATCATTACAATTAGCTATGTGGTAAGGGTTGGGGGTTCCCGAACACACAGGATATCAAAACCAGGGCAGGTGTGCCCTCTATTTGATCGGCGTTCGCCTATCTACTAATCTACAGATCGTATATTTATTCATGGTCCCGGACAAGTCTCACAACGCGGACATAAAATATAAAAATTTGTCGCAACATGCCTCTCAGTTACTCAAAAAGTAGTCCACAATGACGTTAATGAAATCTCTCACATAAGAAAGGCAAGTATTAAGTAGCTAGCTGAAATTCGGTTTTGATCATTTGAATTCAACTCGCATCTAATACATAAATGACACTTTTTAAACCCCATTTTATGCGAAAGGGCTGCAGTCGTTTTGTTTTCGTATCTCTAGTAGTTTCTTTTATTAAAAAAAATAAACCGAATACTTTGTCGGTATAAGAACTGCCAATTCTTTTTGATCAACTGGCCAAACTGCGCAGAATGACTGCGTCGTCTCGTTGTGCGAAATAAAATAGCATGTCTGGGTTTCAAACCAGAGTGAAATAAATGACCACCTGGGAACTAACCACAAGTTTTAATAAATACTTTTTATTTGAAGCATTTGTTCCCCGGTACAAATTTAAAGCAGGCATAAATGGCAGGATTAATTGATATCAATAAATTTCGCGACAGCCTCTCAGCAGCATCTTGTCACTGCACTGTCCTTTATCGATAATTTACCTTGCTGTTATGCCGTTAATTCTGTGAAATTCCCAATTGTTCTATGTCTCTTCGTTATCTTACTCATGCAGCTTTAAGATACTTGTTAGTCGCAAAACTTTGTCCTTAAGTACTAGACCACATAAAAACCAGCTTGGAGGTGGAGACAAAAGCCTCTCAGAAGAAGATGCGACAACTGCCTCCAAGACAGAAGTAGACTGTGTGGCACACGAGTTAATGAACCACCTAGCTTTATTTGTTCACTACCTCCACGCCCATTCGCAGTCGACTTGACTTTGTTTTGCCATCAGTGCATGGCTGGTGTGCGGGAGAATAGAGTGCGGTTAAAACGGCTCAAGTCTGATTCCCTATGCACAACTGCTATTAGCAGACACTACCGGAATCACACCATGGAGTGGTGGCGGACCCCGTCGTTCGCAATAATTTAATTATCCTCCTGCAGTACTCCAACCATGATGCAGTGCTATGGTGTCCGTTGCCTTGCCTGGAGGATTAGATGTGTTCTGATCGTCTGGTTTGATGCTATAGTGTTGAGAAGGCTAATTTGGCGAGTGTATGTATACCTTCGATAAATTCTCTTCAGGTCTTACATTTATATGGAAACTGGGTGCAAGTTACGTGTTCGCCTTTTCGGACAAGAGAGTCGTGGGAATAGCAGTGGGGTCGATAAGCGAAGGCTGGCTGTGAGGGTAGAGTTTGATAGAGCAGTCTAGGGGAGGGAGGAGGGGGGATGGGGGGAGACACACAGAGTGCGGATGACTGCATGCTGTTAAGTGACTTTGGGCCAGGCCAAATGTGGATGTTGTAAGAAGTTCGTTTGTGTACGCAACGCGGGCTTCATCAGCCTGATAGCGGTTGCTTCTGCTGTTGGTGGGACCTTGTAGATCACAAGGAAAGCGTCGTTGGGGTCCACTCGATGTCCAGAATCGACCATGTGCGCTAGAATAGAACTGTTTATGCTCCTGACTTCCCATATTCTCAGCCATTCAGGTTTTTGCTACCCATATAACCTGCTCCACAGGAGCAAGTAAAAGAGTAGATGCACATTGAGATAGTCTGAGCTGGTAACCTATCCTTACCTCCCCCATTTAAGATTGGGTTAGTTGAGAATAATACCCGAACTGCGGCTGCTAGGAAGGTTATTGAAACGATTTGGTCAAGGCGTCTTTTCAGCAGTTCGCTTGCTGCATCCCCTCTAAAGGGGACTTTGAGAAATAGTGTTTTCTTTTCTACAGTAAGTGCGGTGGTTTTTATTTGTTTCTCCGTCATATTCCTTGTAATAAATCTATCGGGATACCCGCTCTCACAAAGTCAGTCCGCGATTTTCTTGAGGTCCTCCTCAATACTGTCTGCTGAGCTAGTTTTCTAGACCTTTGCGCTAAGCAGCGAACTAGATTTCGCTTCTGTTGAAGGGGTACGAAACTTTTAAAATTCGTGCACTGTCCAGACCAGGTTTTCTTTCTATACACGCTCCTTCGGACGCTACCGTCAGGTCTGCGACTTTGGAGGACGTCCAAGAAGGGAAGCGAACCTACCTTTTCCACCTCCAGCGTGAACTTAATGGATGGATGTGCTTGGTTGGCCGCATTTAAGAGTGCGTCTACGTCAGTTTCTTTTGCGGCGATGGCGAAGATGTCATCAACGTAGCGACCATAGTGTTTTAGATTGTGGATCTGATTACTTAGTTGACATTCCTCCAGCTTGCCCATTAATATGTCAGCTAGGAGAGGTCCAAGAGGCGAGCCCATAGCCACGCCGTCTATTTGTCTCTATAATTCGCTGTCAAATAAAACTGCACATTTAATGTGCATGTTAGTAATATTTTCTTCAGTGCAATTGTCGGTATTACTATTTCCATCCGATTTGTGTTCGTATTAAAGTTCCTGGCGAGGCTGCAAATCAGCAGCTGGAAAACAACGGGACTTTGCTGTACAGCTCAACCATTTGTAATAAAGATTGACAGCCTTGAGTCACTCGGGTTCCAGAACAAAGCTAGGCGACATAGAGGCTAGCTAATACCAGTCCCTGCAATTTGTGCGTGCGTTGTGGTTGCACTTTCGGGTCTCGAATAATCTAGAGAACATTCATCTTGTGCCCCTTCACACAACTAAAGCAACTTTTTCAAACCCAACCTACCACAACGACCGATCAAGATGAAAACCCAACACCCGAAAGCCTCTCTACAACCTACAAGCCACACGGGCTTTCCTAGCCCCTGTGGCATTGGTAGCTTAAATAGAATTATAATGAATAGAGCCTTTGATGGAGTCGTAGTAAGTCCATACACACAATTTACAGCTACTGCAATGACTCAAGTTAGTCGGTGAGATCCTAGCCGCTGCGAACCTCAGGTCGGGTTCCGTGTTAAAAGAGATGACGTGGGTCGCCAGCTAGAAGGAATAGGGTATTCTGTATAGAACTAGTGGAGAATGGTTTAGAGGAAACTGAAAGTTGGATGGGCCTGCG
>UYRU01045659.1:941-13870 GCA_900617775.1 Dibothriocephalus latus | reverse complement strand
CCGCAGTTACCATGGTCAAAAGCTGCTAATCCAACAGGCAGCAGCTTAGCACCTCAGCAGACTACCAGTTCCCCTTCCTAAAGCTAATCAGATTTTGACTCCCATTCTGCTCCTCCACATTCCCCCTGCCTTCACAACCGTTCTATTTTTTTATACCAACCCCCATAGTTTATTTACTTAATTACCACATAAATGTAAAGGCCTGATGAGAATTATCGCCAATTCATCTTCTAAATTATCAGTCGGTCAATTGGCAATCATGTCTGCATAATACTGACTTTGACTTTTGCATCATGTTTTATCAGAATGAGTTTATTAACAGTAAAATGATTTATTTCCCTGAGAATGATTACTTTTCCCAACAGAAGTGGTGTTAGTCAAACGCACTAGAGGTATAATACTGAACAAACTTTTAACGGATATAAAAGGAGCATCCATTGAATAGACTACACCTAATAAACTCGAGAAAGTGCACCAATACGTTCGTTTAGGGCTTAAAAGGCCTTCGTGCTCAAACCTAAGTAGAAAAACAAAAGTGTCCAGAGTAAATTTTCCTATTCTGTAACCTTTTTAATACAAATTATTAGTTAAAACTGAGGGTAACAGCAATACAACCTTCCTGGCTAATTAGTTCTTTTCTATCGCGATTTACTCTGAGCCGAGCGACGGTGAACTGACTGAGTTTTTTTATCCACGTCCCCGGGCAACACCCTCGGGGAAGGTCCTCAACGCTGCCCCTCGAAATAATTTGAGCGTGCATTGCAGGGCTCTAATTCGTTGCCTACGGCAAACCACATGGCCTGCGGCCCGCATGATACCCGAGGTTGGTTTAACCTTAGCTGACATGTAGTGCTGAAGGCAACAGGATCATCGAAACTCTCGCTCAAGTAAATTATGCCGTCCTATTCCATAAAATTATCAAATCTGTTTTCGGCCAGGAATAAGAACATAAGCGGATTAAAAAAATTGATCAAAGGACAGGTAAATCTCAGGATCGCTCACTCAGGTAAGAAGAACTGCAGGATAAGAAGGGATTGTCTACAGTATTTTGGGGGTACTCAGAAATATAAATTTATTTTGAAAAAAAAGCTCACAAAAATGCACCTTCTACTCATGCAGTAGCAGCAAACTAATTACCAATTGTATACCTGCCAAAGGGTATCTTTCCGTTTTAAACAGAAATAAAGTCTTTTATGAAGATTGAGAAATGAAAAGTGCGATGGTAGCAGTCGATGAGTTGTGCCGTTCGAATGTTTAATTACGTCTTTTGGCGTATGCCGATAGCTATGGAAGAAAAATATTGTGTGAAAATACAATAAAGCATACAGAAAAATACACAGAACGAATGACTTTTAGGAATAGGAAGCGCTCATAAGTTAAACTTAGTTTATGTGTGTAACTAAAGGTTGAGGTTCCAGGCAGAGCTGGAGTAAAAGTTAGGAATATAGGATAGGTAAATGACTGTGCTTCTTTGAACTATAACAACAACGTTTTGTTTCCAAATTATATTCTCATGTGTGAGTGAGTGCATCAAACATCAATATGCAAAATATATCCGAATAAGACATTGCAAAGTGTAGTTTTTTCCTAGCGGACGGAAAGTTACATGTTCAAAAGCCGGGATCGTCTCAAGGCTTAAATACAATATGGTAGGTGCTGCAAAAAGCATTCCGCAATTTGAAAAAGACCGGTAATCAATCGCAAAGCAATACTGAGTAGGGTTGTAATACTGTTTATCGTACAGTCCAATTTGAATTATTTTCAGTCACGCTAGGATGCCGACCCTGTGATGAGCTTCTTTTTGACCGCTGCTAAAAAGTTGATTCTATAAAAAATGGCTACTTTAATAGCATGCCTTTTTATCATTGATTTCAAATATATTTTATGGAAAGTATGCACGAAAAAATCGTCTGATGTACTTATTTGATAGCCAATTACGCCTACTTTAAATTTTATTCTTAAAGGAAGGGTTTCCTTTGGTTTTAAAAAAGTTTCTTATTTTGAGTTTTTTACGACTGTGCGATGTTCATTCATAATTCATCGTATCCGTCAATTTATTAATGCTGCTCCTGATATATACAGCATGGTCCATGTCTATTGCAAAATTCTGTGAGAGCTATGCAACTACTTCCACAAACCAAAATCAAGAACGTACTTTTCCTTAAACAGTACGAGAACGGCATTCAGTTTGTAAAACTTAAATTCATTTCTAGCAGTCAGTAGGTTCAAAAATAATTCGGCAATTTAGAAACACTTCTAATACCGATGGAATCCCTTCCTTTATGAATAATATTTAGAGAAGGCGTAATTGGCTATCGAATAAGTACAAGAGAGGATTTGTTTGTGCATGCTTTCTATAAAATATATTTGAATTTATAATGTTAGTCAAAATCTATGATAAAAATGCATATTATTTAAGTCGCCCTCTTTTACAGAATCAAATTTTTTGCAGCGGTCAGAAGGAAGCTCATCACAGAGTCAGCATCCTAGTGTGACTGAAAATAATTGAAATTTGACCGCATGATAAACGGTATTTCAACCATACTCACTGTTGTTTGGCGAGTGATTTTCCGGTCTTTTTCAAATTGCGGAAATTTTCTTGCGGCACTCGCCGTACTGTATATTTGTATTTGTTATAAACATTACATCGCACTACTTCCAATCAAATTCACAATAGGGTGTCATAGAAAGGATAATCTAATGATATTTGACTGTTTTCATCCATACACTTTACATGGCAATGTCTGTGAGAAGGCGGCACATTCCTTGTCACGTTTGGTTCGAAATCTGTTCCAAAGCCCTCAACAGAGCATGAATTACCAGATCAATCAAATATCTGCGGACACAGTGGCCCACTTAGTTCGACTCTTTAGGACGATGTCCTTAAGGTTTTGTCGCGTATTTAGCTAACTGTCTATTCTGCTAAGGGCATTTTTAAGCGTCGAAAGCAGACTAAACCCGTTTTAATGCATGCATATAACATGATTTCGAAATATATGTGTGCTTTACCTGTAGGCTTTCAATGAGTCTTGACAATTCCTGACCTCGAAACCGCAGATGTGAGAGTTCGAAAAGCGCTGTAAGAATGTTTTCAGCTCTTTGTCGCGTCTCGTTTTCTTCCGCACGTTCTGCGGCTTCAGTTGTGTTCTATTTTAAAACAAGTAAATAAAGGACAATAACGAGACCACTCCTATCTTATTGTCAAAAGCAAACCGGGGCTGTCGAATTTCAGACAACGCAATCACACAGACATATAAATTTGATTTTCATTGAGAATTTCCCTGTCTTGGCACACAGATTTTCGTGAAACTGATCGTTAACCTACGCTAACCCTTGCTCGGCTTTTTGTAGAACGTGTATTCCTTTCCGAGAACTTTGCATGAACAATGATTTATTTATAGTTTTTTTAAAGTTGAGACACAGAAACACTTAGGCATACATGCACAGAATGCTTCTCAAACAGTAAACGCATGATTTGGGTAAGAGATGTTCGAAATATACTAGCAAAAACAAAAAAAATGTTTCTTGAAATGCGTATGTATAGTGTGGTAAAATATATTGATTTGCAATCCCTGAACAAATATGTATCACTGCCAGCGATTATCAAGGTCATTTATGCTTTGTCAAGAAGATCCTCGTGGTGGTGATGTAAATGACTGCTTTAGTGATGCCTTAAATATAGTTTGAAAGAAAAAGTTAGTCAGCCAATGCAAAAATCGGCTGCATGTGGAGGAGGTGGGAAAGTTTTGCATCGCAAATTCTGAAGTTCATGCAATGTCGTCCCGGCAATATGTGGCCGTGTGTCCTCATGGAGCGGAATTGGTTTACGGCGATTCTTAACTGCAAAGCTCATTTTTCCCTAGTAAAAAGTTAATTGTGTTTAACGTCCGCTGTGGTATTTTATTAGCCGCGGTAAATGTGTAAGTGGCAACACAAAACCCGAAGGTCTGCTGATAAAACGTGTGTTTGTTGATATCTGTGGGTGTCCCGGTTGATTAATTTTATCCCAACATACACACTTATCGCGCCATGTAACTATACTCTGAAGGTACCAATCGTAGCAGTTTTCTGTATAAAGCACTGAAAATAGTCGTAAATCTCGTACCCCTTTTTCTATTGGCTCGCGCATAATTAATGTGATAAATGTTTTTAACCTTACCAAATTGCATACAATAATCTTACACCTTTAACAAAAGTATATTAATTAATTTAGAAATTTAATCGTCATGTTGACATGATTTTGAGAAAATAATTGCATCAACAATAGTTCAATCGACTTCATTGTATATAGCGTCATTTCAGAAGTTCTGACATCCTCTTAGTACTCTTCGAACAATTTGTGGAGGGTACATGACATGCTTCTTTCATATTAGCGACTGTATGGGGAAGTATTAGGGCCAAAGTTTAATTCAGTTAAACTTTGTAATCCTCGCTATAAAGTGCGTATATGCTTCAAAATTGTAGTTATTTATGCATTATGTAAAATGCTGTGCAGAAAAAATATAAAAGTGAGTAAGTCGAAATCCCACTCAGCATGTTCCCAAACGTATAATACTAGGATTAAATGGATCCAAAAAACAAAGGGAGACCGAAATGGCTATTTCTGGGTTGTCAGCCGTCATCAGTTAGTCAAATCCAATCTCAAGGGTTGAAACGCCAGAGATCTGAACCCGGGACCTTTGGTCATTGAGTTCAATACTCTGCCACGGCACCACGGGCTTTACTAGATCGGCGAAGCACACATACTCATATAATAAAATGTTTGCTGGACGTATCGGAAATAAAATAATTTTCAGGTAATGATGTCCAAGTAAACTACGAAATATGATTATGATGTAGGTGCTACTCACTAAGTTTTCCGTTCATATAGATGACAAGTAAGAATTTGATTAGCAGTTGAGAGCTAATTTTAAAACTCGAAGATCACATAATACAAATATTAATTTAAGTTGACAAGTTAAGTTCCGCATTGCCTGCAATTTTGGGATTATTTTGCTTTTTCATTTCACCTAAGATTTTATGATCTTGAAGGGGGCAAATCTTGTGTTTGTTTGCCCAACGAATAGCTAAACATATTTGAAAGCTACTTCATTATTTTGCATTGCAGAACATACGTTTTTTAAGATTTTCATAATCACTCAAAAATAGCGGCTCACTTTTTCAGCTGGCTGATAATTGCTTTGGTCAATCGCAGTGTCCTTTTCATATACCTGGCCGCCCACCTGGTTAACAGTGAAATCCTCGGACAGTAGGGCTTGAATGTCTTCGGCAGCTAGAGAAAAGGCCTCCGTTTTTGGCAGTCGTGAGCTCCTGCGATTTGTCTTGCGTCGTCTGCATGTACAATTGCATGTACACATTTTCTCAGCTGTCTTGAGCGGATAGGTCTCAGGAAGTCCATTCGATGTTGTAACAGTTTGTCGCCCATTCATTAGATGTAAAAATGTTCATTCAAAACACGCAACAGGTTAACACACTGCTCACTGCTTGTCATACCAATTCCACAATAAAGTTCTTCTACTGACCTAGATTGCCCGGGTGTTGTCTACTGTTAGAAGACATGTCCGGATGCACGCAAGAAGTGCTGAAAGACGACGTTGAGAGAGGTAGGGATCAGCTGCTTAAACACGCTCATCTACTGTCGATTCTCTGTCTTCTGATTAGCCAATCCGACCAATACTCAAGCGTTTGTTGAGCAGTAAAGTTAACCAATCGTCTGGCTTGCATACGCCCTATAAAACAGGTTGCACTCTTTTAAGTAACGGCACAAGCACTTTCTTATTTTATGATCCTAGTCTCTGGAAGTATTGTAAATGTAGTATGCGGCAAACTTCGACTTATAGGTAATGCCCGGTCGACCTTTGTTACTCGCTAAAAAGGGTAAACAGTTTGGAACTTATTTAAACTCGCGTTCAATGGTAATTTTACGTTTTTAGTTTTGTGCGACAGACGAAACAGCTCCTTACTGGTTGTATGAGAAATTACGCGGTATTTACTGATTTATTTTTTGTTTAAAATGAGTAACCCCTAGTCATCTGTACCTGCGCCTTCTGCGGACACTAAAGTGATTGGTTTCATCCTAGAATTTGGGACGAAAATAGGCATCCGATAAGGCAGCTCTGAAAGTTGCGTATGAAGAAACAATTAGTTGGCTAAAGCAATTACATCCAACCGTTTTTAGCAGTTAAGTATGCGTCCCTAAGACAAGAAAATGGTTGTCGTAACTCATGAAATTCAAAGAGTTTTACGAAAAACTGCCCGGTACGCAAAAGCAAGGCGGGTCTCCACAATTCTTACAGTAGTAAAGTAGATATTGTAACAAAAAAGAAGAAATATCGTAGCTAATGAAGTAATATCACGTTCCTTAGAAATAACAGTTATTAAAGAAAAGTGGAAAGGTGAAAGATTAAGGTTTCTGAATGGACCTTAGTTTCAAATATAAATCAACTATTTTAATGCAGAAAACAAGTGAATTAAACAGCACACGTGTAAACAATTATTCTGTGAATTTATTGGTATTAGGTGCTTTCATATTACGCGCGATATAAAGTAGGGCTGTTATCAAACAGCCCGAGTTTTAAATATGTAGGTAAACAATAATTCTCAATTTTTTATTCGTCATGTAATCTACTCAAAATATGTTGGTCTAACACAACTAGATGTCCGCATGCTTGCGTCGGTTAAGATGTTACAGCAGTAACCTATTCAATAAGATCTAATGTGGGAATACCGGTCAGTGACTTCTATAAATGTCAATGGATTTATTAAATGCAATCGAAAAAGGACGAATTTTTGTATATTAGGATGAATTTGTTTCCATTTTATTCCTTTGTAATTAATTCAGGCGTTCGATTATGACGGGGTCAGACCGCTCTTGAAAGAGTGCTGCAAGTCTTACCACTTAAAATAAGATATTTTCAAAGAATTTGCCTAATTACTGAGTTTTAAGACATTCTTGCTAATGCAGCTATCTGCCGAGATCATGGTTTTCGAATGAACCAAACCTACCAACACACTGGCCATAAAATGAACCTCCACAACAAAAGTAACAAGTTAATACGTAAAAGAGGAAGTAGAAACTTTCTACAACAAGTTGCATCTTGCAAATACACTTTATTGGACATCACGCCACCGAATACAGTAGTCGACGGCTATTAAGCCCACGGTTAATAAGCCCTCCGCTTATTAAGCCCAATTTGGTCTGGGCCCGATATGGATTTATAAAACCGGCGACTGCTGCATTAAGTCCACGGTTAATAAGCCCGCCGCTTCTTAAGCCCAATTTAGTCTGGGCCCGAGGTGGGCTTAATAGCCGGCGACTACTGTATCTCCGTTCGTTACGTTTTTCGGTAGCTAAGTCAAGATGAAAATCGGTATTTGGACCGGTTGCGTGACCCTCTTAAAATTAGGGGTAAGAAATCATCGTTCAATGTAAACTGGAGCACTTTACAGCACTGCGAGATTCCGTTCTAAGAGTGCAAACGCCTAACAGACTGGCAGCATCTATGCGTAGATTGTGCGAAAACTGATAATTTTCTGCGCCCTTTCTTTCACTATGGTCAGAAAATGTTTTGAAAGGGAAAAGTGACAGCATTTAGTGGAAGTGTATACGTATGCTTGAGTACGCTCGTTATTTGCTCTATACTAAAACGTAGAACAGCCGCACAACTTTATCACCTATTTTCACTGCACGCAAACATATCAGATGTGCAAAAAATAATATTTTTATCTGAATCCCTTCTTTTTTTGCCAAAACAATGCCATTCCTTATTTTTGCATTACTTGAGGGCATTACGAAATGTTCCTTCCTCTGAAAAGATATAATTAAAAGGTGTCTGAATAGCATTAATGCTATTTGATGGCTCAACAGGCTTGGATATCGCGGAAGTTTTTTAGTTTTCCAAATTATGTGACTTTTTTGCTGAACTCTATTTTTAGAAAGCATAATTTTGCTCCTCAAGTCAGTTCAATGAACGAAACGGACAATCTCATCCCTCCAATTCAATCTCTTTACATTTCATCAGTTAGACAATGTTCAGAAAAAACCGCGATCGCTGGAACAAGAGTTTTATTTTCCTGACGTTTCCGATTCACTCGACGGACGCGACGATATTGTCATGTCTTACGAAGCCAAAATCCTCACAAGACGTGAAAACCGCGTGAGCCGCGAGCTTGTCGACTCATGGTTCTCTGGCCCCCACCCCATCACCAAGTGCAATGATTTGGCGTTCACATACTGCGCACTGCGACATTACCTGAGCAAGAGAATCAGTCACGTGGGAAGGTCCGAATCCAGTAAACAACTCTGACGCCAGCGAGCATAATTGTCGCGCAATTACCAAGCCGCATCCGACATTGACAAGGAACTCGCGGCAAGTACCGAGTCGAACGCGAAGTGTCAAGCCACGACCGCACCAATTAAGACCCCAATCAGTGGCTCCATGAGCGGATAATTATAGTACGCACGCGGATGACCGCTACGAACTATAAATATTGAGCAATCGGTGAAGGTTTCACCCCCATCTGCGCATATCTCACACCATTCTGCGGTGCCTACGATTGAGGATTCTCGACAGAATTCTAATTGTAAGGAAAATAAAAAGTGTTGCTCGAGTAATTGCCTCTTCTTCTGAACTGCTTCCTGGAACTCGCGTATTCATTTCTCTTGGCAGTTAGACAATGTATTGTACGCACTTTGAGATAATCGTTCCCATCACTGATCACTTGAGTAAACTGTTGGCCAAACTTCTTTGGAGTTACGCGACTGCCTGTGAACCCCTACGCCATGCGCCATGAGACAGGCAATCTCAATCAGCAGACCCCAGGGGGGATATTCAATCTGTGACATGACCAGAGTTCGTAGAACACATAGTGGATGACTAGGGGTTAAACCGTGACTTGCATTCTGCATTGCTGTCTCATCGAGACATAGAATTTTGCGCTCACATTGTACTCGAACGTCCCATCAATATGCCGCGTGAACGGAAACATACATAGAGCAGACGGTGGAATTGAAGTTTGTCTGCGTCGGTAGGAATTACAAATTCTAAAGTGTTGAAAAACGGGCATTCCAAGGTATCTGATTGAGAAAAGAAAGGCTTCTTTGGTAATCATAAATCTGTGAATTTTCGAGGCTGGTTCCCCAGTTCGTCGTCGGACTATGGGATACTTACAAGAAAATTAACTTCATTAACCATGTCTAACAAATTAAACTGCAATTAGCTACGGTCCGCGCTAATAGGTGTTGCGCGCGCGTTGAATTTTGGCCTTCAGATAATTAAAGCTCGCGTCCAGCTCGACGTGCCTGTTGATGCATGTCTCATCTGAGTGCATTGCCTCCAGGAATTCATGGCCTTTTCTGGTTAGGCAAGAGCCGACAATCCGTGTGTTTTCCCACTCGAATTTGTGACCAGTTTCTAACGTGTGCATGGCCACCTGGGATAAGAGTTCTCGTCTGTTGACCGCCAACTGATGTTCGTGTATGCGAATTGAGACACATTTCTCAGTTTGGCCAGAAAAACCTGCATCACAACTGGCACACTGCATCTTGTAGACAACACTTTTTCTCCCAAGATGGCTAATCCTGTCCTTAGGGTGTACAAGCTGAGAGCGCAAGGTGGTTGCGGGCTGTTGTGCCACTTGTATCTGATATTTTCTAAGTTTTCTCTCAACAAGCTCAGATAAGTTTTTACGTATGGGAGACTTCTCCAGGTTATTGTTTTGGAAGCCTGGGTCGTATTATCATTTGAAATGCCATTGTTTGGATTCCTGTCGTTTCATGCACTGACGCACGAAGTTTCTTGGATATCCATTTTTGGAGAATAGTTGGAAGAGGTATTTTATCTCTGCTTGGTAACTTTCTCCATCAGAGCAGTGGATTTTGGCTCGGTTTAGGAGGCTGTAGATAGTACTTTTTTGTGAGAGATTGGGTGGTTGCTCTCGAAATGTAGGATGACCTCCCAATATGTTTCTTTACGATAAACTGATGTACGAAGTGATCCATCAGTATTTCGGTGTACGAGGACATCCAGAAATGGCAGTTGTCCATCAATCTCTGTTTCATATGTGAATTCAATTTCTGGGAATGTAGAATTGAGCTTCTGGTGGACGGTGTCTAACTGGTTCTTCTTGATGATGACAAAGGTGTCATCTACGTAGCGCAGCCAGAAATTTGGTTGACATATGGGGAACGCTATTGATTCCAAATTCTGCATTACAGCTTCGGCCAGGAAGCCGGATATGGGCGAACCCATGGGGGCCCTTTAAGTTGCTGGTAGTATTGATCGCAGAAGGAAAAGTTGGTTTCGATGCAAAGATCTAGTAGTTCGAGTAAAGCCTCACTAGGCACGTCAGTTGCGTAAGTCTGTAGTAGTTCTTCGGTGCAGCGTCTCGCTAAGTCCAGACGAAGAGCTGGGGAACCAGCCTCGAAAATTCACAGATTCAAGATTCCCAAAGAAGCCTTTCTCTTCTCAAATTTGAAAGTGTACAACCTGAAAGTAGTGAGGCTTTTTAATAAGTATTCAGATGTATCAAATCGAGATAGTGTCAGGCTGCAGGCAAACATAATTAGCCTGTGTGACTTAAATTCTACGGCGTTGCATTTGCATTAGATTTAATAATATATAAAGTACAGTATTTATATTCCAGATTTTTGTTTTAACATATACTTGGAGGCATTTATGTAGGACTTAACAAATATTTCATCTCGGCTTAAGCTGTTTACCTTTAGTTGTAAATTGGAATCACCGCTCCCCTTTGAGAGGTCTTGCTCAAATTTATTGATATACAAGACATTTCTTATGCTATGAACGCTGCAGAATACAACGTCTTGTTTATGCGTGTTGTACTATAAAAGACAATTAATATAGGCTGAACTCGTTTTGACTATGTATTTTCAAAGAACGGGAAATTGTGTTTTGCCCTAATGAAATTAAGGTTAGTGCAAATAGTACAAAACACATTCTTTCTAGAAATAGAAGAACAGATTATGTTTAAAAATTATTTTTGCAAATCTGGTATGTTTGTGCCAAATACTTAAGTAATACTGTTGTATAACTGTAGTTTGTTTTACAATACCAAAACTAAAGACCATTAAAAAGCATATATATGCACATCCACGAAATTCCGTTACTTTTCTCCGTTACGCCTTTAAAGATCCTTGTCAGAATGTTTTCTTTCTACAGAAGAAAATTAAAAATTATAAAACATTGAAACACAACGGGCAGAAGATTTTTAGCTTTCGAAAAATCGTAGAATATATGAATATAGAATATATTATTGAATTTGACGAATATCTTATTTTCAATTTTTTAAAAACACGTAAAACAAACTGTGCATTTATGAACGATTAACTGAAAAAATTAAAAATCATAAATTATTAACCAGGACTCCAAGCTCGATCTGAGTCTCATCGTCCACGATTTCTTAAAATAATTACAAAGAAATATAACGGAAGGAAATTTATCTCAATGCTGTCCAACGCTTGGGACAATAGCCAGCCTCTCCACGTGTGGTCTGTAATCTATTTTTTATTCCCGCCAACAGCCCGGATTTCAATCCTATAGAAACTCCTTCTGCCATTGTAAAAAGAAATTTGCACAAGGCGAAGAGAAGTTTTTAGATGCAAGAAACCCTGACTTTATGGCGAAAAGTCATATTGAACAAACTACTGTAGACAATCTGGCGATGTCTATGACTGACAGACACAGTGCAGTTTTAAATGTTTATAGAGAAGCTGTAACGTAGTACAATTTGGTATATTTACTAATTCTAGATGCCGAAAAATTCGGGATCCAGATACGTTACCGCGCTCATAATCTTTCAAAAGAAAGGAAGAAGAACAGGGGGTGGGTTCATGGACCAAATTTTTGGCTGCTGGTATGTTCGCGTGACCTTTGTCCCCTCTGCGGTCAGCGTAGTTGTAGGTGAGTCAGTATGTTTGCTGGCCTCACCTCGTCACCCGGCGGGCTGATAACTCGTTGCTGTTCACTTGGGTTGTTCTTTGCCCTGCGTTTGTAACGGTGAGACGGTGTTTGATGCTGGTCGCGTGACCTTCGACTTACCTCGCTTACCTTTTTTTCGATCTTGTCTTAAACACATGCATATTTAGCATTATATCGATAACCCATAACATAGCCGCCATTTGCATTTCGGGTTTTTTTGTGAACGATAATGATTTTTATATTAGTAAATATTAATAATTTATCAACAACCTATGCTTGTTTTACTTCTGCTACTTAATTTACTGCTGTGTAATTTGGAGGGACGAGGCCTGCGCGGCTTCCTTGCAAAGTGGTCTGCCTTGTTTATTCTACGACGTTTAATGACTTTGACAATCTACTGTATAATGTGTAGGGCAAATTATAATATAGCTTATACACATCTGAAGCGAATGGGTCTTTTGATAGAACGAAAACTTAGATAATTCAATTCTTGAAAAGACTGTGTCGTGCTGCCTTAGACAAACGAGGAAATACGGGCCTGAGCTGTCAGGGTGGTCTATCAAGCAAGTGTCAGTTCCTTTCCTTAACTGTCTGTGTCTCATATAAGAAGACTTAACCAGACATTTATTCAGTAGGATTTTTTTGCTAGATAAATAAATAAAAACGTCTTCAGCCGAGGCCTATGCATTAGATGCTTTCTCCTCCAAACTGGTTTCTATGTTTTTATTTTTCATTCATGAACAGTTGGCTATTCTGGATCTTAAATCCAAGAATGTATCACTTAATGCAATAACTGGTCTTAATTCCTACTTTTGTGGAGTTAAAATCACCTTATTCGACTACTTTTTATCATCCACTAAGTCAAGAAAGCACTTAAAACCACCGAAAAGCACACACTTTATCACAAAAAGACAAGATTTATATTTCAGTTTACATTCTTAGGACGATTTGATAATCTTTATAAGGTGTGCGATTAGTTCCCTTATTTTT
>UYRU01045653.1:0-13504 GCA_900617775.1 Dibothriocephalus latus | reverse complement strand
GACGGAGGAAACCCGTATGGCCGCGATGAAAAACGAATACAACTGTTTACGTTCCCAGCTTAAGGACCTTGAGTCCAATACCAAGTTTAAACAGAAGTATGTTACAGATTTAGATTAATTCTGCCTACCTTACTTCTGTATGAATTATGTGATCATTTCATCCATCACTACGAGCTCACTTTAATCTCTTTTTTAATTGTTAGTACTTTGGCCTCACCCGCACCAATCGTTGGAACAAAGAATTGCGTGCTTATACTCATCATCTCTCTGCTATCTTTCTGAACTTTCTAGAATTATTGACGACATGTGTTCGACGTCGGAAGCACGAATCAGTGCCCTAAATACTGAAATCCACCGTCTCATGGAGTCAGCCAAGAATATCTCCGAACAGCGTGCCGCGGCACAGGCCGAGTTGACAGCTCTCCGAAAACATGTGCAGGCCAGCAACGAGGAGCTTATTCGCATCCAGTGAGTGCCTACATACCTTACCAGTAGGTTTACTTAAAAGTAAAGGGAAACCTCGTGCGCCAGTTAGGGCAGGACCATCCCAGTGTGGTAAACGCTTCGAATTACAGGTATTCGTCGCTGAACCAAAGCCCCTAAACACAAAGCAAACCAGCTTTCTAAATTCAAGATATACTTTTATCTCCAATGTTCTCAAGAGGAAAATATTCCGATGGTTCGCACTGTCTTTGTTCTGGATGCTAAAAGCGTACCAATATTTCTAGAGAATTTGGTAAGGATAACTTGTATCACCGCTTACACAGGACACGGGGAGAGGAACCGCCCCCGATACAGGTTGCTTTGTGTCTAATTCCAGGGAAGATTAGGCGTAGGACTAAGGTGAGGGTGAGAGTCAGGTTTAAGGTTGAGTTAGGTTCAAGATTCCATTAAAGGTTAAGGTTAGGGCTCGTGTTAACTGTACGGTTTAGATTAAGGATAAACCTAGCGTTAAGACATGGGAATATTTACACTCCCTAAAAGTTATCGCATAGTCTACTATTTTAAGTGGGTGAGACTTTCCTATTCCCATGTCCTATTAAGGTAGCCGTGAAATTCATCTTACCGGGAGTTTGGGCTGATTTAAGTAGTTCATGGAATCAGATTGTGGAAAACTCGGCGGCCTCACTGGGCTTCGAACCCACGAAATCGAGGATAAGGTACAGCGAATGTACCAATATTGCCCCAAAGTCCACTTTTGGTCTTCCTGGGTTGTCCTGACCAGATAAGACATAGTTAATAGAAGACTTTATGCTTCAATTACACTAGAGGACAAAATAAGTTTGGCCACGCCTCGTAGGTAGCGGGAAAGGTCTATTAACTCACAGTTTACTGACTGACATATTTACCTTAGATTCAAATCTCAGCCAAACTGCGTTATCATTAGACGTAGTTGGTAAGAGAACATGAGTGAACTGGAAACAGATAACTAATATCAGTGTTTTAAAAACCGCTAGAGCTATATTTCTGTTGGTCACTGGACATCGGCGGTGTAAAGGGCAAATGCTGCATTCAAATTTAAAGTGCACTATTAATAGGAAGAAGGCATTAGGTTCAAAGCTCAGCCCACGCCCCTGACCACCATGTTCTGCGTGCTACTTTTCAAAGGGACCGCACAAACTCGGCTATCGCAGATATGGGTCGATCTGAAGCCTCACTGACCGCACGCCAGCGGCTAAATGACGGGCTGAATCGCGAAATGGATTTGCAGACCCACAGTCTGAACGACCCGCAAATCTTTTCTTTCTGCGCCAATTCGGAGAGGATGGAGAACGACGCAGAATTGGACCGGGTTGTGACAACTATTGGAAAATCGAAGAAGAAGCTGCGTGTGTTGTCGGAGGTGAGATTCCATCCAGTATGCGATATTCCATGACGGAAATGATATCTTCATGCTTAAAACGTGGCAGACACTTTAAGGCATAATTACTAATTTCAACCAGTTTCATCTGAACTCTGCGGACAGTATTTTGCGAGAACGGTGTTATTAGTATAGTTTTAATTGGTAATTGTAATTGGTATACTTAGCGACTTTTAAATTGTTTGATTCGCAGCTATCTTAATGACCGCCTGGAACAACAGTGTGATTAAGTTTATCTAGTTTGTTTCAATGTTTTTTAGAATTCTGAGAAAAAATGCCTTGCAACGTTGCGCTAGACAGTATGTGTGAATGTTTATTTTGTCGTTGGGAGAAAATGTGCGCTACACAGACCGTTGTTTTCCGTGGCTTTGGCAATTCTGCTTTGTAGAAAGTGTTTATTCCTGATTTACAACTTATACCCAGCCTGTCTGTTTTGCAGATTCATGTCTACTCTTAATTACAGCTTTGCGTTGGGCGGCTTTTATCCATGTTATGTATTTTCAAAACAGAATTTAAAACATGACTCAGATTGATCTACGTCATCCGAACTGCTTTTATCGCATCTGTAGGGTGAATACCTTAGATACAAAAACATGCACAATTTTCCTTTGGAGACTGTGGGTAGTTAATGTAATTCAACCTGCGATGAATACTAAATTCAATTTTCTACTCCTAGTATCAGGTAAATACGCATTTTCCTCTTCCTGCGTTTAGAAGCTGTCTTCGCAACATACTGAATGCGATCGTTTAGACGAGGATGTTAATACCAAGAGACTCGAATTGAAACAACGGAATGCACTGTGTATTTCACAAAATGTACAAGTCATCTCATTTCACAACTAATAAAATCTTGCGTCCTGTCTTTAAAATCGAGACTACTGAATACGGGGAACACTGAACGGCCTTCGTTCTGTCGTCGCACCTGCTACTGGACACCACTCCTTTTGAATTCTTTAATCGTCAGCTGTTGAGCACAATACGTACAGCGTTATCCCTTCCAGTTATTTAGAACTCTATCAAAGAACTCAGCCATGGATCCCCGTAATATCGGGAGAGGAATCTGGAAGTGCCGTTGTTCGACTGCTGGCGGATTTCTTTACGCATTTTTCTCTAGATATTTTATTTGGAATCTACCGACTATTTACAAGTTTTTACTTTTAGATGGAGACGGTCGACGGCAACCTTTTGCGCATGAGACTGCAAGAACTCGAGGAAGAGGTTAAACAAAAGGGCAAGTAAACATGTTGAAGCGAGTCTATAGTCTATATTAGATCTGCTAGCAACCTCACAATGAATATGCATTTAACCAGGGGCGTATGTCCCTTAAGTTTACGACAACAGCTGTGAACGAGACATAGCCGGTCTTATTTGAAATTTTCTCTCCCTACCCCATGATCTAGGCCTTTTGAAAAAAAGACATGGGCACACCTTCTTTGATTATGTGATTTCAGGTTAATGAATATGTCGTTTCCATCGTCAGCGGGTGTTTTTTCATCATCTGAGACGCTTTTCTGAAGAAGGTAGTTCTGATGGGTAGGTCAGGGAGAGATTGGCACGGCTTTGAAAATCCATCAGGAGCGGCCCTAACAGCAAGTACTTCTCGTTTTCTTCGGTCGAAAATGTAAATCCCTAACACCAGCATGGTTGATTCAGACTATGTCGCAAGTGACGCAACATATTTCCAAATCTGGTTCCAGTTACAATGCACTAGCGGTGCGGGAGTGCATCGGATGTCCATCAAATGGTCACATCTTATTAAAGAGACATCCGGACGCAGCAATCAAAAATGATCCATAAGCTGACTTCTGCCTTCAGGTGTAGCCTGTCGCATGGGACGTGATGGCGGAAATTTAGGCTGTCGATTGCGGTCAATTTAAATGCTACATATGTGGTATATTCCCCTAGCCTATTTCGCCAAATATCCTTTTTGCATGGAGGATATATTTATAGATAATTTTATCAGTCAAAATATTTACAAACCCTGAGTGGAAATCTGCATTTCTGTTTAATCCTGCGGTTTCTTATGCCACCAGATATCCTAGACTAAGCTTGCACCCTCGCACGCATTTGCTGATGAGAAGAGAGTAACTTAAGTTCGAGAAGTTTAGCAAGCGAACCTCGCCGCGCTTGAAAATCAATTTTTTTCTTCACGTAAATCTGCTGAAGCAAGGGCAAGCGAGCAGATTATTTCTAGAAACCAAGCCGTTTTCCAGATTTTAACAAGTCTTATTTCAAAACTTGTGTAATTTGATGTTTGAAAACGCAGTAATGATGTCTCCTGGTAATTCTTTGTTTAAAAGTCCCGACATTTTTTGTCCTGTGCGGGTACTCGAAGTATTACTGCGGATCGGTATCTCACATAAAGCCATGTTTTCAATTAACTTAAAGTCGTCCATTATTATTTAAAGCTTTGGTGTCGTAGTTGGTGCCGTTTTGCGAGTGATTTGCATTCCGTCATAAATTTCGGTCTTTTTTATGTGACAGCTCGTGAAATACGATCGGAGCTAAACATGATATCTACATGGCTGAGACTGGAACACTGGTTTCAATCTTTTGTTCAACATTTTGGAGGTTGGAAAGTAATAAACAAGAAAAAACATAAAGGTGCACTCAGGGTGGAATTTAAGACTACTTATTCAGTGCCTTCCGTGTTAGGTGAGAGCAATACTTACCGCCTGCTTTCCACTAGGTGGATATCTGACTACTGCGTGTTTTTCTCGTCAGCTCAGATGTGTCGCTTTATATTTATTCACCTCTCACAGATCAGGAAATCATCCGTTTGACTGAAGTCCTCCAATCCGATGACAGGCGAACCAACCAGGACCTGGCGGATGAGTTGGAACGTGTACGTGGTCAACTGGCGGCTGCGCACCGACTTTGTCAGAAGATCAAACGGCGAACTGGTCGCGAACTTGCCCAACTAGAACGCGTCGCCGAGGAGCAATGTGCACGTGCTGGTCTCCTGTACGAGGAACTAACCACCCTCAAGAAGAATCACACCTTCCTACAGGCCCGGGTAGGTCCACATTGCCCTTGCATTAATTTCTAGTCACATAACTTCGCACTAAGTGTACTAAAAGGTTGACGGAGGTGCAATGCTGTTAAAAAATTAATTATTCCTAACGCCCAAAAAGCAAAATTCGCCCGTTTTTCAAACAAACCGGTTTATCATTTGCCGAAAACCTTGTGTACAATTCACATCTTGTGCTGTTTTGCTATCGCGACCGAGTGAGCCACCAGGCTTAGCTAACCAATTTAAGTACTTGACTTATTTCAGAGTTCCATAGTGTCGCATTTGTTAACAACAACAGACCCTTGTTATGCCGTCCGATAAGCGGTCGTCTGTTCACCGTTCCTCTTCCTAGATGCTTTCATTTGTTAGATCTTTGGGACTGGCGTTTGCCCGTCACCTTGGATTTGTAACTCGTGATGGGGCGAGTGCGTAGACATGTCATCCGTAGAAGTATGAGGGAATTTTGCAGGGGAAAGTTCACAGAGAATTGATGGCCAGTAGATAGGTCAGATGAGATGAGACGGGTCGAGATCTTTTGGCCCGACGTCTAAAGGTCCGGGCTCTAGCTGCTAATATGACCATAACACCGTAGACGCACCTAGACGATGTCACAGCGATCATAGAAGCAACTGTTTGAACATTACAGGAGCCTGCGTATTTCAACTCAGCCAATCTTCTTCCACTTTGTCGAAAATCCTTAATCATAGGTAACTGAAGGATAGTGTGAGACATGCCATCTTCTTCTGAGCTTCTCCCACTCGTTGACAAAAGTTCACCGATCGCTAACAGAACTCAATCGTCCCACAGGCTATCTGCCTAAACTACTAACCGCTGTGCGGCCGCTGGCGGGGCTCGTGACTGAACCTCAAGGCAGAGCGAAATGAGTGAGTTCCTTTAGCGATCGGTAAGCGTCCATCGGCGAGTGTCAATGTTCCCGATCCAAACCGGCAATTCAAAGAGCCCGTGACCTAACGATTAGAGTGTTAGACTTCTGATCAAAGGTTCGCGGATCGAGCCTCGGGTGGTACATCCTGGGTTGGGAATGATTGACTGATGATAGCTAATGAGCCAGCAGTTTCCATTGTCTTTGTCGATAATGTTTTCTGCGCAATCTTTCACCCGTGGTTGTTTTCATTGACTGACGACGGCAAACATGTGAGAAGTGACCATTATAGCGCAATTGTGTTTAACGGTAAACGCTTTTAGATACTCGATTTTCACGGCTCTCATGCTCTCAAAACTGCAACACTCATTTCCTTAGTTTGAAAATTGTGAAATAGATGTGATTTCTTATCAAAATAACCGTTCGTGTAGTCTTTTTTTATCCGACTGCATACGATAATATTTTGGTCAGTCGTTCATGAGTTCAGGCGCAGCTGTAGTTTCTATTGTATGCAACAACATACGCAGTTTAATATATTCGGTTATACATAAGAACAAGAGGTTTTTCGGTGCATTGCACAATCTTCGCCAATTTTGACACGATTCACTGATAGCAGACTGATTCTGCTCCTAAGAAATATTAACCAATACCTCGCTTTTTCGTCGATTGCATCAGCCCCTCATTCCACACAAAACTGTTTTGTTGAATTCAATTTCCACCCGAGTTTTAGAAGAATTTAAGTTAATTAAAGTTACTTGCGTAATGCTGCATGCAGGCTTTACTTGCTTAATTAAGGCCTCGCTTCGATTGTACCATATCTTGAGGTGGAACTGACAAGCTATGTAAAGTAAATCGTCGGGACTACTTGGCAATACTTTATTAGGCACTAAATTTGACATTTCCACAAGTTTGCCTTTTGCACATAAAGAGCATCATTTGATCGGCGTGTTTCCTAAACTTCAATGCGGTCCCTAGGTATTCACAAAAAAACTCCTTCAGCAACAAGGTGGTCAACTCTAAACTATAACAAACCAGATTTGTTGAGCACAACAAAACATGCTAACAATCTATTATAATTCTTCCCGTTGGTAGAGAAAACCCACGAAAGTCATTATTCTCCCTAATGTGACCACTTCCTCTTCCTCACCTTATTGACACATCTATAATTCATGATCTCCTGGCGACGAGGGGCTTTGATGAAGGGAGCTAGCTCTTTACTTCGGGAGAGGGCACCTTCACTAAAGTTTGAGCTAATGAAGATCAGGTGCGCTAGCCTAATTCGTAGTTTCCATACAGCTTCACTCGCTGTACACATTCAGAAAGCACTGCTTCAGTTAAGCTTGCAAGTTTCACCTTCCAGAGGTTCGGGTCGAACCAGGATTTTTGGAGGTTGACACTATGGGGAAAACAAGTTTGACCGTACCACGTTTTTTAGCAGGATTATGTTACTTAACACTCAAACAACCGATGTCTAACTTACCCTGCTGCCCTGCTTACCTCAAGATTTCTACCTACGGAACCCTCATGGATGAAGTTTTTACGGTAAACTTCGTGTCAGCCCGCTTTACAATTTTTTGCTTTTGCATGCTCTTTGTCCCTTTTCTTTCGGTAATAGCTATCCTCACCACAAGCACCGATGAAAGCACTTCTATATTCCCGAACTGAATGTTCTCCCTTCCTGTATGTATTGTGTGCGTGTGTGTGTTTGTGTGTCGAGACTTCTTGACAGTAATGTAAGCACCACACAGGCCATTTTCATTTCAATCACGAACATATTACTGAAGGCAAACCTAGATTTCTTACCGCGATGCGTTTCCTATTTTCAGACAAGTAAAAAATAATATTTCGTGACTTATTCCTACAGGGAATTTCAGCAGCGTCCGGAGTGTCTGAGCACAGAATATTCTCAAAAGTTGGTTTGTTTAGCCTACCTGATCAGGTGACCAGACCTACGACTGAAAGTCAATAAAAGCTAGTAATGAGCGTCCGTCCCGTTGCTTACTATGGCTGTCTGGAATGTCAATTTTCTTTTAGATAACACAACGACAAACCAGCATAGAATATGAGGAATTATACTTACCCATACATGGGCTAGATCTACACTTATACCCGTTTCTCTTAGCAAGGAGATTGTGGAGGAAGTAGGAGCAAAAAAACCATCCGGAATGGTCCCCAAAAGGAGGGACGACAAACCAGCAGAATTTCCCTGATATAATCGGGGGATAAGTGTTAGGAAATAATCTGATTGCCCGAAATACATCCACTGCGGACTCTTTGCGTTTGAAGTTTCACTCCTCAGGCGGAAATTCGTCACTGTCAGCAGCCCCTACGCTCATACACTGGAAAGCCCTAACAACGTTAAGGACATACGCTACGCGCACTTTTGCTTGTGTCTGTGTCGAAGCCTAACACACTTGTTGCCGTCGGTAAATTAATAAATTAGGAGATAGAGGCCATGTTACCTGGAACAGTGTCCACACGATCGTCACGTGATCGGGAATTGTAGGCCGATTTACCTGATGAAGACCGTCCTCCATTCGCAAAATCCCCAACCCACACTGATGAACATGCACTTGTTTTAGTGACAACTGATAGTCGACTTTTTCTATAGAGGAGATTGTTGGAAAGTAATGATGTTATAGGTGATGTCAGATACCGGATGATGGGCAGCCCAAGGCCAAACGGCCCTTGCGATGAAAATTCAGAACCACTTATGGCAACGGTTACGGATTGGTCTAGTTGAGTACCTTAATATACGCCCGCCTCAACAACTTGGCACAATAGAGGCACATTTGAAACCGTGTGGAGGTTTAAAAAAACAAAAAAAGTTGTACTGGAAATACGCACGCGTCGAGGGAAGGATTGATGCTTGCGCAAAATTAAATTTGCATAAAAGGTATACTGCTTTCTTGCAATTTCAAACCACATTTCATTCCTTCACTTCAATATCTGCCTCCGTGACCCTGTGTGCGTCCGAAAAGACGGTTGCTACTGTGCAAGATCGAGAGAGGGTGGGGTGGGTAGCAAACAGGTAAGCAGATGGCGACCGTCACGAAATATTTTTCTCTGAAGGCTTATTCTCTGTCACCCACAATGATTCTGAACTTCGCGTGCACATGCGCTACCTACCCACTGCGATATTTTAGTGTAAACCACCCGGAAGTGTGACCTTAAGAATTTGATGCTTAAACAGTCTCCTTCCTCTTGTAGGTAGCTGCTGCCGAGGAGCTGACCGATCGTGAGCAGCGGCTGCAAAATGCTCTTTCGGCCGTGCGAGTCGAGCTGAAAAACTGTGGAGCAAAGGCGGCTGAAAACGCATTGGAGCACTTTAGCGTGGTGGAAACGATGATGTCCAGGCGCAGCCGTAGTCCCCTCAGCGGCCTTTTCAACAAGGACGGTACTTCACCTTTGGTAAGTGCTGAATGTTTCTTACTCTGAAGTAGAGCATTATGGCCTGATAAACTTAACAAGACAATAAGACCTAAAGAGTAGGGTAAACAGCTCGAAGGGCAGAGAAACTCGTCCACTAATAACTGATTGCTGGCAATGGTCTACAAGATATCTGCATTCTTTACGCATTTATACCGGGGAATATTACCAATAAAAGCAAGGAAGACTAGAATGGCTGACTGCGACTAATACATCGGAAATGGCCATCCCCAGTCTCCTTCATCTTCGTTGGTAATGTTTCTCAATTACCATTTTTCGTTCCTACGCAACTACTCGCATGAGACACAGACCGTAGACTCCAGCTGAAAAGGAGATTTACCATATCCTGTTACGACGAACGTTACTTCCATGTGTCTTAATCGATCTTTACATTTTTAGCCTCTGCCCGTTTTGAGGTCACCTGTTGCACATGTCGCCAGTAAGAAAACACCACTAAGGAAGGCGACATCAACTGCAACGAAGGACCAAGCAATAACCGAACAGAAAGTCGGCATTGCACCTCTGCCGTCGACAGTGAGCACTACCACGATGACCACGATGACCTCTTCGAGGCTAGCACCTACCGCCGGCAAGGCCGATGGTGCGTCCAGCTTTTCGCCATCCTCTGGAATTGGCTCCTCTCCCGGGCAGACCGCGACACGATCTTCCACATCAAGCGAAAGACGCTTCACCGATCAGCAGGTTAGCATTACTTTTCTTTCTTCTTATCTTGGCGTATTCATTCATTCGTTCCTATTTTGTAGTGATAACCTGGAGAAGACTGACATTACTTTCTGTCTCATCTGGTAGCACACGGAACGCTCGAGACTTCTAGTTGCATCTTTAGTCGTCTCTGTGACTTGACGTCTTTCCAGTTGCCTCAGGCCTCGTTTCCTTATTTAAACGGGACAAAGAAAGTGAATCGCACAGTAAATGAGCGCAAGCTGGTATTCACAGCTCCAAAAGTTTGGAATATTTATAGAAAAGACTGGTAGAGAAATTGAGATCCTGGAGTATCCAGTTCTCGCTCACTTGATTCCATCTGTCGGGCGAACCCTAACTCTGACCTGAAAAATAGACCTGCGTTCACCAGCGCATGAATATTTTTGAACTACTGACCGCCCAAATGCCACGTCACGGATCAGCTTCCCAACCGTAATTGATATGACGGGGCCCTGATCTAATTAGGGAGGAACTTGTTTTTAGTGTTCGACTGGAACCATGTGGAAATTCTAGTCCTTCCCAGAATAGACAGACTGATAAGGGAAATTAATATTGTAGTAGTTACTTCTGTCTCTTTGAACTTATTTAGTAAAACTAATGAAAATGAAAAGGAAGATTTTTTGAACCTTAAGTCAACAAGGGCAGAACCGTAGTACCCTCCTTTAGATCACAGGCCATCTTTTCTTTTCGTTCTCTACTGCATGCGGAAGCAGTGAGGAAGGGAGATGATTCATTTTCCGACGTCTTATGACCCGAATTCAGTCTCCTGCCACCGATCACCTAACACAGTTGCTAGTTGAACTACCCATAGACACTGACGCGAATTTTTTCCGAGGACCGTACCTTGACGGGGGTGACAGTAGTCATTCCTACCTTTATCAGTGTACCTACATCGAACTGTTATTCTTGTCCTTGTAACCATATACAATTCGTGTACACAGTCAACCACTTATTAAGGTTTTGGCGTTTTTGGTACTGCTCGAATCAGGGACTAACGAAGCGTCCGATAGATGCTGACTGGGAGCGTTGGCAGATTGCCTACCGGGACATCTCGTCTGATATGCAACAAATAAGACGACAAATCAACAGCGCCTGCAGTGGCCGCGGCGCTATCAGCAGCTCTAGTGTGGACAAAATCGCTGTCATGCCCACTGGGAACGTGGCCTAGTGAGACAGCCGTGTCTCCTCTTCCAATCCCTTTCCCGTCTACATCGTCCTCTCCTGTAAATACTCCAAACCAATCCGGTTAGTCTGTTGTCGCATGGATTCGCTCTCCACACCAACTCTTCCCCACTTGTCTTGGTAAGTATCTCATCGATCCACCTCTGCTTCTGTTTGTATTTAATCCTAAATTTTTCCCAGATAGGGATAAGCCAATGGCTTCCAAAAGACAAAAATACACAAATTTTAGAGGGTGCATCTCAGTTCCTGTAGGCTCTTGTAGCTTATGTTGACCACGAACTACTCAAATAAGGAGGCAAGACAGCGTCCCATAAGTATGCGCCAAACAAAAACCTGAAGGTTGCTTGCAACTCAATTCTAAAACTTAAAAATCCAAAAAACCAGGTGAATTTTCAAAGAATAAAACTTGTAACCGTCCAGTCTGCCCATCGTCAGTGTTAACAGCAGCCGTTTAAATAGGACTGGGGACTGAAGGAACCTTGAGTAACCGGTGTATTGGCTTCCCACGTGCTTACAGAGGCCTTCACAATTTCCGTGACAATGTTGGCATTCGATGAAGGTTCCACGAAAATTTCAAAATCATAAGTCAGGGATCATAGATTGGTTTGGACCAGCTTACAAGATGTTCTGCAGGCAGCTGCCACAAGCTGTCTCTGCAGGCAAGTATTTATCCATTTTAGCCGTTGAGATTTTTAGGATCAGCGCGTGTAGGCCTTTGCTCTGTCACCTACAGCCAACCAGGAACCGACGGAAAATCGATTGGCCTCGAGCTCTCGTGTGACTTATACCAAGTTTCGCCAACCATTCCTTGGCCATCGAGGTAAGTGGATGACCAGGGATACCGAGAGCTGAAGACCTATTCCCCCGACATATCGGTGTCTCACGTGCTTACAGCAGTCCACAGGATCACCTCGCAACCTCCAAACTAGTTCTTTATATCGATAGCATGTCCTGCATAAAGTGTTTGTTTCGCTACTGTTTTCATCTATAAGGCTAAGTTACCCGAAACTTAGTCCACCCAGTTTTATCCACTGACTACTACCAATCAACATCGAAGGCTCATTCGTGATACTTATCTGAACTCTGAATGTAGCAGCCTAAATTGGTAAAATTCCAGATTTCTCCTTTAAACTAACGAACAAGGTGATTTACAATCGGCCAGAAGAAACATTACCAGGATGCCAATGCGTTCATAAGCGTTTCATTGCTACATTGGTACGTTAAAGAATTCAGTATAAGAGTCCGATCTTTGGTCTACGAAACAACGCAGCACGTTAGGTATAAAATGTACATAGCATGCTGTGCGAATGAATAGGAAACATAGTTGAAGAATTGCTCGCACATACTGCCATTCGGGGGTTCAAGGGTCTGCATGGCATAAGTACATTGTTTCTTTATCATCTCAACTGTTGCGCTCGATCTCAGCTTTTACTAAACTGAGTCTTGCCAATGGTGCATGATAAGGGAGATAAAAGACAGCGAAATAGGTGGTATGAAAGTCATTATCTTGAGAAGGAAGAAGTGCTCACCGAAAAAAGTTTATTGGAATGCTGAATTTTCTGAGAGCTTAGTTAGCTCGCTATTGCCAAAGCCTTAGATGCACTTGATCGAACAGAAATGCAAGTAGAGGAGAATATCCGAGTTCAGAAATGCAAGTAACGTGCCGTGACCTGTGTGTCGGTCTCCGGCTGATCGATTTTTTCGCTCGCTGTCTCGGTTCAATGGAGGGATATTTGGTGGTGATTTTAGCTACTTGTGTTATGATTCACCCCCTCGATGGGGGGTGGTTGGACCTCTACTGGTGTTGTTTGGTCTGGCCAGTCTTCTCCTTCGTCAAGTGAGTTCGTAGTCGGTCAGTATCTGCGCGGCCTTAGGATTTTTGTGGCCATCTTGTCCTGGGCCTGTGTACGTACTGACTGAATACTAAACAAACTGCAAGAAGGCGAGGGTGCCTTTTGGTGGTACAGTTATCTGAAGTCCGTGTCATGGATGTTAGTTGTTCAGTCTTTGAGTTGCCTCGGCCTAAGCTGGTACCTACGTGAAAATCAAAAGCATGGGCCGTCTCATAAATGCGTATCACAATTCGAGTTGAGTCTAGTGTCCGAGATGTCGATTTCGGCAGGAGTTTCCTTGGTAGTGGCGGAACAAAACTCCACATTTCCAGGTTTGTCGACAGCGATTCGAGCTCGATTCGAGGTCGATTCGAGCTCGATCCGAGCTCGATTTGAGCACGATTAGGGTTAGGGTAAGGGTTAGGATTAGGGTTATGGTTATGGTTAGGGTCAGAGGTTATGGTTAGGGTAAGGGTTACGGTAAGGGTTAGGGGGTTAGGGTTAGGGTAAGGGTCAGGGTTACGGTTAGGGGTTAGGGTAACTTTTAGGGTTAGGTTTAGGGTTAGGGTTAGGGTAAGGGT
>UYRU01045645.1:4339-15797 GCA_900617775.1 Dibothriocephalus latus | reverse complement strand
TATTCGGCATTTGCCATCGGCGTGCAACCCCAAATAACGCCTGCCGTACCCTGATCTGGGCCGTGCCCATCTGGACCCAGTGGCATGGTCAGGTCAAGAAGGCCGGTGATGGAAGTGAGCGTAGGTAGCAGGTGCGACGTGAAGCTGCATCCTGGCGTGCCACCACACCCCCTGGTGCTGTACTGCCCCGTGTGGTTCCCCCGTGTCTTCTGCGTATACTATTTGCTGGACTTAGTAATCATGGTTGCTACAATTAGCACTTTGGCATAGGCACGTACTTTTAGCAGCAGTATCCTAGTCCTCGTCGTCCAAACCAAGTAGAAACGGATACAGTCGGGGGGGGATAGAGTTGAGACGGCTGAAACTAAGGCAAACCCTGATGTGCTCAGGCTCTCAAACGTGTATTTGCACGGAATAACTTAAGCCCAGATTCACACCCCTTGTCGAGATCAAGGGGGATGAACCCAGCTATATTTTTAATCCGCGTCACCTCTGACTAATACTACCGTGAGAAATAGTACCAGTACTGCCAACACTCGGCTAAATTGCTAGTTAGTAGTGGTAGAATTAGTAGTAGTCGTATGAGTCTCGACCTCCTTGAATCTGTTTTGACACCTACTGAAGGTGAGTGAGGTTAGGTAGTGCGGCACTAACGGCGCAAAATCTAGTGCCAGACGGTGTTTCTGGCTTGTATTAGAGAAAGCGCTCAACGCTGGATCCAATTTGGCCTTTTTGACTCATGATGAAGATGTAGAGTGTGATTGGCGCCAAATGCGTCTGTTATCACTTTAAAACTGCCCCTGTGGCTAGTCACCATCACTGTACCAATCTGTTGATGCATTGATGATGGACTTCATCGAACTCGATTGTAGAACAATTATCATTACCGCAAGGCCCTTTCAGGGGGCCCTTCCTTTTTTCTTTCTCTCAGTCTCTCTATCTTCTTTTTCTCCTCCCCCCTTGCAGAACCTACTCTACAATGCTCACATCTGGCTTGTTTTCTTTTTTAGCACTGCGTCCATTCCACCTCAGCCGGTGGCCTGATGCTGGTAATTGGGGGGGGGAGTGAGGTCGACCCTCAGCGCATTTCTTTCCGCACTAAGAAAATCTGATGCACGTGAAGCTATCTCAGTGCACTAAAAGCCATGGTTTGGAGGGTTAACAACTGACGGGATAACTTGTACATCGCAGTCAGCCCAGTGTGTCTTGTTGTGTGGAGTGGCTGTCTGCGGGCTGAGAGTCAAGCTCAGTGGTTCCTTCCCAATGTGCTCTTTATGACGCTCCCACGTGGGAGCCTACCTAGCAAGGTGGTATTGTTGGAGTGTGCTTCGCGCACACCGCCTCTGCCCTCCTCCATCTCCGGTCTGTTCGATTTTTTTCTTTACATCGAGTTGAGGTGTAGGAGTCGTGAGAGAGTGAGGTAGATTCTCCGCAAGTCTACTTTCACTATAATCCAGCTATTGTCCCCGAGTCTGCCTTCAGCTTGCTGAAGCTCGTGGTGGACATTGTCGAGAGCGACGGTTGAACTGTTGATTCCCAATTTCTCCGTGCGGTTCCAGCGTATCTACTTGGTGGCCCGTTCAGGGGCCACTTTAGCGAAATACGCACAAACGCCTTGGTTGTCACGTAACTCTCAAAGAGGCCTGGGAGCTTTGAGGCAATCCATGACGGATTTTCTAGCTTTGCAGCAAAGGATGTCAACCAGAAAATCACCTTTCCGCTCCATTCTGAAGAACTTGCGCTGGATTTTTACAAACGTATGTTTTGACATAGTTTGAATTAGGGGACTTTCGATACAGCTGCCTTCAGATAAGGCAGCCGATGTGGCAGACGCTTTGGTGCACTGCAGTGCGATTTATTTTTCAATCTGACAGATTTCCAATATTTTAAAGCCAAAGTACAAACAAAGAGACTTGCTTAAAGTTCCATCGTCTACATTGTGTCCAGAATGCGCAAAATAAAACCTGAATATTACTGGATGAATAAAAGTAGCATTCAACCCGTATTGAGAGGGAAAAGGTCGAGTCTTTTTCATTCGCATATCCAGCGAAAGGCGGTGAAAATGCTCAACTAGCAGAAATGGAACACGGATTTTATTTGCTCCTCCAGACGCATTACCTAGTTATAAAATTATCAGCGTTCTGAAAACCTACACTTAAACGCCTCTATCCTACCGCAAAGACATCACACTCTTCAGATCTTTCTGCCTTGCACAAGAATTTTTCTTTGGGTAGTTTTTCACCTCATCTTAAGGATTGTCGATTTATCACTTTTGAATAGAGTGAACAGAAGTTCATGCTTCTACGGAAGCTCGTAGGAAACCATCTAAGATCGGCCGGTTACATTGGAACTCTTGTATAAGCCATTTTCTATTCGTTGTGTCTGTCAAGCTGCCGCTAACCTCTTCAGTGCACACCCACCAAGCAGAGTTTTGTAAAAATAACTTCAAAAAAGTTTATATTTGCAGTAGCTGTCCTAGATCATGAAATCCAAGGTTTTTTTACTGGAAAAGCCCTCATACACAAAAGCAGCCCATATCCCACCCCCCAACGTCATACAGCAGTACAATAACAAAATCAATAAAAAATAAGACATATTGTGGTGTATCAAGTAATATTACGTTATAAATATGTGAAAATTCCCAATGGAAGTTTCAGAAGGTAAACATAGGTTTGTTTTCAATAAATTCTCCTCAGGTCTTTACATTTCTGAGGTAAGTAACTAAATAAACTATGCGATTTGGTGGGAAAAATTTTGTAGTTGTCAGGGCAGGTGGCGGGGGGATCGGAGTCAAAAATTTGATCAGTGTTAAGGGAGGCTGGTAGGTGAGAAGGGTGATACGCTGCGGGCTGTTGGATTAGCGGCTTTCGACCATGGTAACTGCGGCGCCGCGATGGAGTTCTTTTGGGCGCACAGGACCGGTCGGCATAATCTGATGGTGGCCGCTTCCGCCGTAGCCAACAGACACTGTCCAATGAATTTTGAACAGCTTATGGGCATTTTGTTGATCACTCGGATGGCCTCTTTGGCATCCACACGATGGCCTGAGTCTAGCAGATGCGCAACTAGGTGACCCCGATTTCCCCCCCCTCCTACCTCCCCTGACAATCGCACTAATCTTTCTACCAACCCGCATAGTTTATTAACTTAATAACCACAATATAAATTTAAAGGCCTGACGAGAATTTACCGAAAGCAAACGCATGTTCGCCAAGTTATCTTCTGAAATGGAATATTAACCAAAATTCTTAAATATGCTATCGATTTACAAAGAGTATTTAAGTGAGGTTTTCATACTACTTATCGTGCAACATAAAACATTTCACCCACTGCAGGAGAATGTACTTTGCTTCTAAATGACTACAGAAAAAGAAGATTTGGTTACAACTTTCTATAAACTATATTTTAATTCACGAGAACTTTGAAAATCAATAAGCATAATGCATGTAGGTGGTCGAAAAGAAGCCGGTATATTATTTAAAAATACTATTTTTGTAGAATAACATTAAACTCCAAAAAAAGATAAAATCGGGATTACTGAGTAAACCTAAGTTTTAAATGCAGGTGAAGTCTTTTCATGTGACAAAACGGGTGAATTAATTTTAAAAATAGTCCTTTTTTGAATTTTCGGATATATATGCTTCCATATTACGCGCAATGTAAAGTAGGACTGTTACGAGACAGCTCGAAGTTCGAGTAGTTAAGCAACCAGAAGTTTCATTAATTATAAGTTGTTTCTTAGTTTTGTCCGCCATTTTAGATGCATTGGACTAAGTGAAACTCATGTTCACTTGATTACGCCGAGTGGAACATCACAGGTGTAAGATATTTTGTAAGCTCACCTGTGGACATATCGGTCACTGTATACGACAAAGAGAGAATGCTTTATTTTTAAGAGAGTACGCAATGACTTTCAGCAAAAAATGGCTCCATTCACGGAGAGCAAGGGATATGGTTAGTAAGGGATCGTGGCAAAATTTCATAGAATGCTCAAAATTAAAAGCTTACACAATATCCACATCCATTATGGAGACAGGTCAGCCTTCAACTTCTCAATTTCCGCTTCTTCACACGTGGAGTAGCGTGCTAGTAATGGGAGTTCATAGTGCTGATGTGCCGATGTACGGCAAGACATATGACGGATGCCACTGGAATTGCCAGATGCAGTCGTAAACGTGCCATTTTTTGTACATAGACACCAATTTCCTTCCGTCACATTCCCTTGTAAGTATTTCGGGAGTTTGATTACGATGAGGTTCAGATTTATTTTCAGTGTTTTCAGCCGACTGTCAATAAATATGGATTCTGCTACAAGTGTTTATCAAAAACAGCAAAATAAGATATCTTCTTAAAGCATTTACCCAAAAAGTGCGTTTTTGCATATTTTGTCTTGTGCAGCTGTCAGCTTTGGTTGTGGTTTTAGAATCACCTAAGCATGTCGACTCATTGCCAAGAAAAATGGACGTCCACAATAAACGTCACAAAAGAACATGCCTACGATTAATTAAAAAACTTCTATAACCAGTTAGCGTTTGAAAAACCGCTTTACTAGGACATTTCGACGCCGAATATCTACGTACTTTACCTGTTATTAACAGTTAAGTCAAGGTAAAAATGGTAACGTTTGATCAAATTTTGAATTCCAGAAAGCCAGGGATAAACCTTCAGCTGAAAATGAAAGAATTCCCTTTTATTTGTATACTGGAGCAGTTTTTGTTATATGTATTTGTTTTAGGTCCCATCCTATGATTGCAAATGCATAACGGATTGGCAGAATATATACTAGGATTTTGTGAAAGCAAAAAAACTTCTGCCCGTTCCGTTTTAAGTCCCACTATTCTTTTAGTATGAGATGAGTTGAGTTTGCCTCATGTCAGACGTAACCTCATGGATGGCAGAACCCGGCCGACGGCTGTTCTTGCGTCCTCGTGTGTCGGCCCTTGAAGCTCGCATGCCTTGGCCCGTTCTGCATGCGCTCGCAAGCGTGTGGGTTTCCTTTGCTCTCTTGCCCTCTGCACGGCCAGAATGATGACTCACGTGCTGGGCCGTCCTAACACGGAGTGTATGCCAAAGTTGTTGTAACGGTAGGCAACTTTAGAGAGAACTTGTGTGGACTTCTTTCGCGTACGACAAGACAGAGAAACGTGATGGCAGTCGTGGGTGTTCATATATATTTGCATGAGCGCGGTCTTCATTTTCGGTGTAGTAAAACAAATAAGAGGCAAAAACCAGCCCAGAGTTGCAAAACGAAACTTTTTAAACCGAATACGCCCTTGCTTTACCGAAGATAATGCGCGTTCTCATACTTGCGTCTCCCTGAATTTCATGGACGCAGAACAAAATTTTCAGTTGATTGTCCTGGTCTAAATCTTTACCAAAAACTTCAAAATATGATATTTCCCAGAAGCATTTATTATAATGGTCAGTTTCTGAAAATTATTTCTTGTACAACTGTCTGCTTGAGCCTTAGTTTTAGAAGTATCCAAGCGTGTCAACTTATTGCCGAGGAGCATAAACGTCCACTAAATAATCGCAAATTAATTTGCCTAAGATGAAGTAAAAAAAATTTATAACAGCTTATCCTCTGGAAAGCGCTTTCAGTTGATATTTCGACATCAAATATCTGCCATTTTCGAAGGTAACGTCAAAATAAAAATGGAAAAGTCTGACCAGTTTTGCGGCTTCTCTGAAAAATAGGGATAACTCTTCCACTGAAAATGAAAGAACTCACATTATTTGGCACAATGGAGCAGTTTTCGATGCCGTTCTGTGATCGCAGAAGCACAACAGAGTGGCAAAATATATCATGTGATTTTGCGAAAACTGATAATCTTCTGTCCGTTCGTCTTCAAGTTTTTATATTCATTGATTCTCTGCTATAGATAGAAAATGTGAGGAAATTACGATACGTATTATCATGTTTATATTTAACTTAATAATAACAGATAATTAGTAAATACTGGGAATAATTGTAGACTAATTCTTTGTTTCATTTGCACTCCAACGGGCATCACGATGACTTTGAGAAAACTATGATGGCGCAGAGATAAATAAGAAAGTGAACTGAGGCCGAAGTGGTTTCCATTTCGGATCGCACCACCCTTGTCAACGCCATCGACGAGTGAATCCTTCTGATCAATCCTTTTGGACAATCACTTCTCCATAGCCTATCATTGTATTAGGTTATCCCCATAGATTATTTTTGTACTTAGTACTTTCAAAAGACTTTTACGGCATTGCCTCATTCTACTTGGACATCATTTCGGTCTTCGTTGTTGGTTCGTCTCGCAGACTCGTTCGCCCTTTATCGTCCTTGGTGCTCAGTGACGGCATTTCGCGGGTGTTCATATCTATACTTGATTACAATCCTTATTTTTGGTGTACTAAAGCAGACTGTAGTTGCGCAAGTTTACTAGTTAATTTTATGACGCCAAGCATACCAGATTTGCAACAGAGAACTTTTTAAACTTAAGACGCGCTTGTTTTACCGAAAATAATGCGATTTCTCATGCCTCGAATTACCTGATTTTCAGGATGGCAAAACGAAATTTTCCATTCTCACAAAAGGATAAAGTCATCAGTTTCCCAGCTTTTATTTCTGTTGTTTCGTAGTACAGCCCGCATAAACAAGGCGTTTTAGTTCGCAGCGTTTTATAGCCTAGGATTTGGTCCGTGTTGAACCACTTTCTCCCTTCAATATGCCGAGCTGAACTGAACTCTATTCCATTAAACAGAATTAAGCGTCTCGGGTCAATCCCACGAACAAAATAAATAAACTCTAATATGTGCTAAACCACCCACTCAAATTTAGATCTATAAATTTTATGAAGTTAGGGCAGCTTCTGTTGTAATTCTGTCCATAAACTGGGCCACATTCAAAGCGAAATTGCATGAGCATTTTGAGGCACCTTCCCCATAGAGTAGAGCAATACACAGTTTTCCTTGCCACGTGTAGTTCAGAAACCTCCGATATAAAGGCAACGACTGGTGGGCCTCAAAGAATTCCCTTTGTTCACGTATAAAATTCCAAGAAGGCATACTTAGCGACCAAATCAGTACAAGGAGGGTACTTTCGTGTATGTTTTCTACAGGATATATTTGAACCTCTAAGCGCTTTGAAAATCAGTGAGAAAAATTCATGTGACTTACATGGTCATTTTCAGAGTGTAATTTTTTCCAACCGAACAAAAAGGGGACCAGTTCAAAAACTGCTAGCCTGACGTGACTGAAATATCTTGAGATTAGGTTGCACAGTAATTACCATTAAAACCCAACATAAGTAAATCTTTCGAATCGAAAATTCGTTTCAGAATTTCGGTTAACACTTCGTGAGATAACACATGTGATTGATTGATCAAATCATCTGATGCAGAAATAGCACTGGACTAGTTAATGCTTGGCGGCTAACTGGAAATCACTCGTTGATGAACGTTCATCTGACTGCTAACGAAACTCTTCTCTCCCGCTCTGTTCTGGACTCCAAGAGAGGCCCTGACAACCGTAACAGCTGATAGTATAGGCAGATAATATAGCCCTCTCACGGTTTCTACGTTTTGTGGCAGATCCCTTTTTCATCATTAGGCATGATTTTATGCACAAATGAGTGTTTATAAAGCCCTATTTCTCTGAGTAAATTCATGTGGCACTCAAATTTCTTGTGTTTTTACCATTCGCAATCCCCGGAAATATTTATCAACAGGAGTTCCATCAACTCTTAATACGTCTGATATTTACTAAGCGATTAACAGGAATCTCAATCGATAAGCCTTTTAAGATCTTCATCCGCAAATGGTTCTGACTGTCCTGAACTTCTTCATCTTCTCTGGCCAAAGCACGCTTTCCAAATGCTCAGGCAAATTATTGCCTGTTCCTTCAGAGAAATAAATGTCATCGCAAAGTTTCTCATGTTAATTTAAAAATTTTCATTTTTAATCTCTTTCGAAATTAATCTGTTGCCAGTTTGATCCGAATGATTGGGCCGAAGTCCATTAGCCACAACGGCATAACCACATAGTATTCATAAATCGTTAACAGGTGATGGTTCGACCAACAATTTTAATAAGGTCCACCGTATGCTCCACAATAGAGTGGTACAGGGATGGTGACTTGGGTGTGAATTAGTTTTAAGTGATAGTAGAATTGCGCAGCATCTAGCGCACTATCTCTTCCCTCAACCACCTGGGGCCGGTGTCAAGACATAGTCAAAAAGACCGGAAGTGGGATCGGGCGCGAGACGGTACCTGACTAGGATCCCAGCTACGCGGGAGTGCCATAAAGGTCACATTAAGAAGTCGTCATTGCAGTCTAACCCTCAGCCCGCTTGTCAGCCACTAGACACAACAAAACACACACTGGACTGTTCGCGTGATCAGAGTTATCAGTCAGTAACCCTCCAAGTCAGTTTTTTTTATCGCACCATGCTAGCTTCAAGCACGTCAGACTATTTATAGTGAGGGAAGCAATGTACTGAGTCTTCGACCGCACTCTCCCTCCCCCACTGCCAGCATCAAGTCACTTTCCTAGTCCGTCGATCTGAAATCGGCGCAGTGGCTGACAGGGCCGGTGATCCCATTCGTGCGCGCCACAGCACAACCTGGCCCCCTTGACACGCACACACCTACACGACAGTTCGACCGTCGATTTCGACGATGTCTACTGCGAACTTCAACGATTTGAAGCACCTGATGACTTCCACAAGATATACAGCGAGGCAGACTTTCGGAGCATCTACCTCACTCGCTGTCCACTTCCACACCGTGTTCCGGTTGTCAAGACAAAGTCAAGAAGGCCGGAGATGAGGGAAGGCGCAGACGGCTGGCGCGACAAATACTCCAAATGCATTTGGGCTGCTAGCCAGACCACTCTGGTCTCGCTCAGGCATCAGCTTACGTACGAAGATGTTAATATGCAGAGCATCTATCAGACCGGTGTTGCTATATGCCTTTGAAACATGGCCATTCAGAAAGGCAGACATTAGATCACACGAAGTTTTCGACCGCTGCTGTTATCAACGCGTCTTGAGAGTCTCCTCACAGGATGGAATTTCCAATGTTGATCTATATTACAGGTGTTCCAAACTACCAAGTCGAGCATCCTACATCCAGCATCACCGATTGCCGTAGTTTGGCCATTTCCTGTGCAAGCCATCGACGAACCTCTGTAGACTGGTCGTGAACCTCTATCGCAGTGCAAATTGGAGATACCGACATCACGGTCAATTGAAGTCATGGCCCAACACCGTCAAGTCGGACGGCGAACACATTGGCCTCGTAACGGTTTACGGCTGGCGACAATGGAACAGGCAGTGGGTTGACATCTGCGAGGAACTCGCTTTCGATCGCCACCACTGGGTCACCGCTATCCGTGACATCCGATTCATCCAACAACAGCAGCTAATCGGATCAAGTACAAGTAAGTAAGGGACACTACTAGCTGCTTTCATGTAAATGTTTCCAAAAAATGCCTTTTTAGCAAAAAATGTCCGCCTTCCCCATAATGAAAAGCAGTTATGTTATTATTTCCACCGAATGCTCTAAATTAAGTATAAAAAATTTCTTCACGTAATTCATGTCATTAACGTACTCATGGTTTCAGTTACTCAAAAGCAATACCTTTTAAAAAGTACAAAACTAAAAGGCAATAATTAAATCTAACACATTAAATACAATCTTTAATGAAGGTTGAGAAAAAGCAGGGATCTATGGGCAGTAGTTCATTGAAAGGTAACTCACCTACGTTGTTCAACTGGATTTTTTTTATCTACCTATCTCGGCTTTATTGATTTAATATATAATAACAGTTATCTAATTGGTAAGCTGATGCCTGTGATTCGGTCATCATTATGCTGTTTCTTTTTTAGTAGGGGTTGTATTTCACTAATTGGGCTCTGAGGTTTCGTTGGGTTCTTATGCCCGTCTTTGCGCCCTTTGAAATATACCGCAAAGTGAGGCCCTGACACCTTCCTGAGAATTTCGTGAAAAAGGAACAAACAGGCACTAGACACCGATGCCCTTAGGGGATAATAAGGTATTTTAAGAAGAAACGCAACATTTTGAAGATTGTGTAAACATCAAAATTTATTGGATCCATTAATTTCGAGAGTGCTCATCAGTTGCTTCCCCTCGTTGCATAACGTGCATAACGTAAGAGAAAATATAAAATTGAATTAATATAGAACAATCAATACAAACAGCAAGGTCATAGGGAATGGCCCAGAGGCTAATCAGTGATATAAGAAGGATAAAACGCTGTGAGCAGCATAAACGGGGAAAAAGACGTCTTAGGCAAAATGCTAGGAATAGAAATGTGTAAACAGGGAGCCGGATGTTACCACGGCAAAGCTAGGTTCACCACATACTCCAACTGTTTACATAGGTCAGGTTTAAACCACCTTATGTAGGCTGCCTCCAGAAAGCGTAAAGTACGAGTTGTTTGTGCCATTCTGTGGACCCCAAAACTTCTTTCCGAGTACTTGTTCGCGCACGAACAACTCGTACCTTACGCTACCTGGAGGCAGTCTACATGCGGTGGTTCAAACCCGACCTATGTAAACAGCTGGAGTGTGTGATGAACCTAACTCTGCCGTGGTAACATCCGGCTCCCTGTTTACACATCTGCCTTCCCAGCTTTTTGCCTTAGACGTCTTTTTCCCCGTTTTACTGCTCACAACGTTTTAACCTTCTTGAATTATTGATTAGCCTCTGGGCCATTTCCTATGAATTTGCTGTTTGTATTGATTTTTCTGTATGAATTCAATTTTATATTTTCTCTTACGTTATTCACGTTATGCAACGACAGGACGCAAGTGATGAACACTCTCGAAATTAATGGATCCAATACATTTTGCTGTTTACATAATCTTCAAAACTGCACCAGGGAAAAGATGCTTGAAATGCGAACCTTTATTGTGCTGCTGATGAAGCTTATACATCCTTCCCTCATCTCGGTCGACGGTCTAAAAGACGGGCATTTGAAGTACTCGTGCTGGTGGCAGAGGTGAGATATGATCTCCCGGTTTCAGGAAGAATGCTCCTCCTCCGATGTCGTTCTTTATTCTGTGAGTCATAATCATGCAAAGCCATATTTATTGCTGGAAACGGTAACGGGACCTGTAGCAAGTATTTCTGGTTCCTGTGTCTGGCCACCTGGCTGATGAGGTCGGGAAACCTCAAGATGTTAATTCGGCTCAGGTGGTCATAGAGCTCTTTTTTGAAACACACACCATCGACTGTGATTGGGGAATCCTAGAATACACACGCGATTGGCGTTCAGCAATGTACCATGACTGCTGGATAGAAGGCCGTCGGTTGTGTCGCGCACTGGGGCTCCCAGTCTTGTGTTAATAGGAATTATCGCAGACGCGTCGTGGCTGACTGGTGGGACGCCATTCTGTACCGAAGTTGCCACTTGAAAGTGGCCTTTCTGATCGGTTTATTCCATACCAAGTCAAAATGACCCC